>CM029126.1:21024026-21086526 GCA_016859345.1 Istiophorus platypterus | reverse complement strand
ATATATATATATATATATATATATATATATATATATATATATATATATATATATATATATATATATATATATATATATATATATATATATATATATATATATATATATATATATATATATATATATATATATATATATATATATATATATATATATATATATATATATATATATATATATATATATATATATATATATATATATATATATATATATATTCAACAGTAAGTTTAAGCATGAGAGACAGAGAGCTGTCTATGGGACTTCCCATAGTCTGATGACACTGCTGGACCCTGACATAGACACAAACATCAGAGTAAAGGGTGGAATAGGGGGGTTGGACGGTGACAAATAATAGGGGTATTAGAAATTAATGATTACCCCAGTATGTAAATGGCAATTAAAGGACAAGCATTGCTCCAGGCTCTCTGGCCCAAACTGCGTCTATTTGTTTGGATAGGGGCTGACACACACACACACATACACAGGCACACACATGCTTGTGATGCATATTGAGGCTGTGACACACATCTATATGGGCATAAAAGAAAATAAATCTACAGCGCCCTGGACCAGATCAAATCAATCGGCCATAATGGCAGGGCTGATCATTATGTGCTGCTTTTGTTTGTTTAAATGAAGAGTGAGTGTGTCTGCCATATTGAGTTGGATTAGGCAGTGGAAAACTGTTGCCTGCAGCCTCAAACGCTGGATGAGAGCCGCCACGTCAGGCTCTACAGTAGAACACAACAATGGCCTATTTAGAAATCAATGTCAAACTTTCATTAGTGAGGTCAACAATGTAGATATATTGTCTAATCGCTGAGGGTCAACAAGGCATGAGAGGAGGCAAAAGGAAAGATGTGACTTCCCCAGAAAAGATTTAAAGATGTAATAAATGTAATAGATCCCACATTCGCTTCTCTGTATGGACCGTTAAGTTCGGAGGGGATTTGTTTTTTGAGCTGGTTTTAGTAAAATGACCTGGGCTCAGAAAAATCCAGCTTGCAGGCTCATTGACAAGCAGGGTAAAAGGCCCGTGTCTAGTCCTCTGATGATGAATGTTCAGCTGCAGAGACTGCTGGAGGACCTCACTCAAAGAGCTGGTCAGCACTGACCTAAACCGACATGGACAGACTCATTCTGCATCCCCTGTTTTGGTTAAAAAGGATTTCTGTTGCTGTTGTTAAAATGATGTGTTTTATATATATATAAATATATATATATATATATACATATATATATCTATATACTAGGACTTTTTAGTTGTATGGGACATCCAGCTCCATGAGCTCAATCAATCAATGCAAAATAGGTATGAGAAATCCATTAAATCTGATTTATTAGTCCAATGAAACTCAAATTAAAATAAAGAAATAAGTGAACAAAGGGGAAAAATGAAAAATGCTTATGTTGTCCCACATCATATTGACTTGAAAAGAAAACAAGGAGAAAACAAAGAAAAAAATATTCCATCCAGACACATTTTTAGGACATAAAATGTCTCCTTCAATGAAAAGGCCATTCAATGAAAAGGTCATTGTATGTGTCGTGAAAGCTTCAAGTGTCCATAACACACTCATAAGTGGCACATAGAACTTGATTGGTGTGTGATTTGCAATGTTGTAAAATACTGTTTGTACATACACAAGTTAAACTTAGTTTTAGGGTTAGAACAGAGAAATTTTGCCTTCTAGTGTTAAGCTCTGCACATGCATCATTCCGCACTGTCAGATCAACCAAATGAAATAAGAATAAGCCAACCAGAGTTTTTAATATTTGTTATGGACTCCTCTGGATTTGAACAATGCAATTGTGTTATTAGACCTTGTTTGTAATGATATACTTCATTGCCATTACAACATATGTGATAGGAATTTTCTTTGGCAAGTTCACATAAAACAAATTATAGAACAAAAACCTCAGGGTATCACATATAGTACAGTAACTGAACTGAGACACAAAGCAAAAACGAGGTATAAAATGACCCAAGCCAAACACTCAAACCTACACTTGAACTGTAGGTAAGAATACTCTCAATACCAGCAAGATAAAGGTGTGTCACATCTACAGTACGGGGAACTTTTTCAGTCTTTTTTTTTTTTAGCTTGCCTGCTTTTTGTGAATTTAATAGATAAAAACAAATCAAGTAAATCTAGAAAAAAAATAATACATTTTAATAACTAAGAAAAGAGAGGAACTCCATATATCTCAATTTGTTTCTTACACCCCTACCTAAATTAGGGCAGTTTTATGCAATTTATATTTTGAACAGTCTCTAGTTACAAATGCCCCCCCCCCCATCGCCGAGCTGAAAATCCTCCTCTGAAAATCCCTCATCATATCGTAGCACCCAGGGCATTAAAATGACAGAGTGTTAATTAATCCATCATGCTGGTTAATTGAAATGATGTATGATAGTCATTTGTTTTCTTTGATCCCTGAGCTATTAGCACTGTGTAACTGTACGGCTAATTAGTACGAGAACACTTCTCAAATGATTGGGTGTAATTAATCTGTCAGTAGCGTGAAAAAATGACTGTGTCTGACAGTTATGACAAATAGCGTAGTGTTGATATAATTATGTAATGATCACGACCACTCGGTCTAATGAACCCCCGCATCTTGAATAAGGTGTAAATCCAGTTTGTTCTGCTTTATTTGCGTCTTCATACATTCTCTTTACCTTTTTCTGCCACCTGTGCTTCTTCATCTATGTGTATTGAATGTGCAGCTAAAATTATGCTACCTGACTCCCGCTATGTTCTTTACAATGGTTTCCTTGGAAACCATTGTAAAGTGATTGAGGTCAGGGGTCAAACTGACCAATAGTGAGTAAATTACATTTCTCTGAATGATTCCCCCTGAGCTGTTATTGAAATTGAGCTCCAGCTCAATCCTGGTGGATACATCTTGTCATTCACAGTTTAGAAGACAAGAGGAGCAAGTCCAAACATGACACTGGGAGGGGGCTCGCGTTGTTCAAACAAAGAGACTACGAGATGAATAAACACAAAAACACGCCTATGGCAGAGCTGCGACTTGATATGTCACACTAGTGTGCATGCTCCGGCCACCATTTCAGCTAATTCTTGTGTATAGTACTTTTAAAATAATAACTGCATGATGAATCGAACATGTTTCCATGTACCCATGTCCCCACTATGGGCTGTTTATGAAGACCTCACAAAGAGCACTGAATAACAAAAACATTAAGTTCTCTCTTCTACAAATACCAGGCCTGAAGGTCATTGGTTTGTCTGAACCAAAGCTCACTCAATCCCTCAGCCAGAGTTCAAGTGCTGACTCTCACCCTCTTCTTCCTCCTTCTTCCACGTTCCTTCGAGACCATCCCGATGCCGGGGTGTCAGAAAAACCACAGAGAAAACGGAGATAAAAACACAAATGATTGTGATTTATTGCTTATTGTGTACCAGGGAGTGGAGAAGAGGCAAAAAAAACAGATAGGGCGCAATCCACTGCAAATTGAATTGTCTTTGTTTGAACCAGGCTAGCTTCAAAAAAAAAAAAATACAAATTCTATGACAGAGGCCATAAATGACAATGGCACAATAATCTACAGCGACCTGTCCAAGAAGCTGATAAGCCATCACTAAAGGGGCTGATCGATACTAACTATTCATTTCTGAAATTATCTCCACATTGATCCAGGGACAAGTGCCAGCAAGGCAGGGGCACACTGGCCTTAATACAATAATTATATAAAGGGTTACAAGCTCATCCTCCCAACCAATAAAGCCTGTCAACAGCACCAGGCATGGTGAAACCCCATAATCCATCAGTACATTGGCCCCTGACCTCTGGGCTTGGAGGCTTTTCAGTGCAGCCTCTATAAAAGTTGCTTACGAAAGGACACAATTGCTGGATATACCTCAATGGGCAGAGGTGGGAAACCAGATCTGTGGAGCTGATGTAATGATATGGTATCACAGTGACCTTTTATTTGGCCTGGTTATTGCAGGCTTGTTACACTGGGAAGAAGAAAATTCACTTTTCC
This sequence comes from Istiophorus platypterus, assembly GCA_016859345.1. Classification (NCBI taxonomy): domain Eukaryota; kingdom Metazoa; phylum Chordata; class Actinopteri; order Istiophoriformes; family Istiophoridae; genus Istiophorus; species Istiophorus platypterus. The sequence goes on along the minus strand of CM029126.1, from coordinate 21,082,508 downwards.
TCTACCAATTGTCCGTCACCCAACCACCTTTCTATTTGTATCAACAGTTTCTGGTTCTGCTACGACTCTGGGGACAAATTTCAATAATTATCAGCTGCAAAAGGCAACTCTGTAAGCTGAAGCATCAACTGACAGTGATCATACTAACATCAGAAATAAATTTGGGTGACCTGAGTGAATGTTCAGGGAAACTCCTCTCTGCTCCTAAACCTACTTTGTGATTTAGGCTGATCTTGCCGGGTGCAGCCTTAAGATTGCTCGGAGTAATCTGTGGAATTATCAAAATGAAATGAATATTCGAGCCACCTGCCATGGCTCAAGATGAACCCCTCACATACAAAATAATAAGAGACATGCCATCTGTCTGTTTCACGAAGCATTTATGCATGATTAAAGACATGTATACCACTTCAAAATGTAAAACAAAATCCCTAAGCCTGGATAATACTTAATTTAATTTTGTTAATGCCCCCTTCATAGATAGCTAGCACGTGTACAGTATATGAAAATCTATTTAAGGTTGTCAACTATAATATTTGAATAAGCTATTTATGACAGTGAGTGCACATACAGTTTACAGGTTAACGGTACCATAGTGGATCGTTGTTTCCAAGAACAGCATCTAAAACTCTGGACCCTTCTCGAATAGGAGCCAGGCTAAGGGACCTATGTCCCTGGTTATCTTAATAAACTAATTGATCTGCTATTGAAGAGGCCCGTTCCTCTGAGCATCAGCGAGACAGCCCGGCTCCAATCGGACAGGCGTATGTTATCAAACTGGGAAGTCAATTAAGAGAGAGGGAAAAAGAGGGAGCAGAGAGAGGGGGACAGAGGGACTGGCTCCAAGCTGTCAGCAGACCGCTCCTCACAGAAGCAAGCAGGTTTTGGATACTCAGTCCAGGCCCGAGACATACTGGAGTCAATGTTTGAATGCTGGATGATGGAATAGAGTTGTAACCTGGCCTTTGTGTAACACCAACCTATACTCTATTACTGGGCTCAAAGTCACCGTCTACACTCAGTAGACTGATGTCTCTTTTTCCACACTTTATTCAAACACATTACCTACGACATGGCCGGTTCATGAAAGCTTTTACAGTAGTTGTATAAAAGAACATGAACGACTGCACAATACACATCAACATATGTGTGCTTATTACCAGTTTGAGGCAAGTTACTTGAAAAATGTTTATCAGTTACTAATTACTTATTAATAACTGAAAAATGAATTGCTTTTACAGCAGCGGAAGTATAGTTACATTACTTACATTACTTGTTACTATACTTCCGTTACTCTGTGATGTGGTACAGTAAAAGGTGCCTTGAAACAACTCCAAACTTTTCAAAACCCAGATATCAAATATTCTGTATTTAACACTTAGGGTAACAGAACAACAGACACTGTAGTTGCCTCACACAGCTTCTTACACACGAATGTATGGAGACAACTAGTTTGAACAGGTGACAGGCTGATGACAGCATTCACTGCCACAAGTTTTCATTCCTAAACTTCCTCCAGTCTTATACCATCCATCCAGAGTAAAGCCACACTGTTGTGTTCATCTTTTTGCGAATGAAATTCCTAATTTTCCTCACTACAGAGGCCACAAACTCTTGTGTTTTTCACATAGTTGTACAATTTTCTGGAAAAGTTTATCCCTTAAAATGTTAATTTCTCCAGAAACAGAAAACAAATCTACAGCATGGGTTTTAATTAAGTCTTTTGTGGCTATGTAGCTAACTACATCTGTCGTAACCAAAGACTTTTTACTTGTAAGCCAGTTGACATGAGCCCTTTACTGTTGGACTCACCACCCCTATTTTCAGCTCCACTTTCATGTTTGAAAATGTCAAGCTCTTGACTATCTCATTGCACGAGCCGAACTTCCTAACAGTGGACCCACAAGCTATATCAGGACTATGTTCTGTGCTTCAGATTTGTGTGAGCAGGCACGTTTGTGAGAGTGACAAAGAAAAGAAAATGCCACGTATAGTAACTCAAAGATCAGCAACACAAACTCTTTACCTCCTAATGTCACGGTCCTGCTTATGCTGATTGATAAACATTACGGAGACAAACAGTGAGTAAGAATTAAGGAAAAAAATAATCACTTTTTGTACAGATTACCCCTTGAAAGACGAGGAGAAATGCTGATACGAACCAGCCTCACTATGCATTTTACTTCAGATTTCGGACACAGAGGATGTGTTCTTTGTTATTCACAGACATGTGATATCCTTTGTAACTTTCATCTGTTATCTTTTCTTGTTGGCGCATTGGTCTCCTCTCTAAGGGGTGAAGATTACCCTTAATGTGTATTCTAAATGCAGTTGTAATTGCATTAGTGATCATTTTAGATACAGCGACTAAATAGCTCTTTTCACAAAGAGGATGTAATAAATATTGAAAGGACACACCGAGGCTTTATCCACCATTTTACTTAATTGCCTCAGACTGTGTGACAATGGCGGGTTACTGGACTGTGGCGGACAAGCATTTCACCACAAGACAAACGGAGGATGTATCTATTATCTGAGCCACATGGAGGTCGTCGACCTACGACAAGCAGAGGGCCGGAGACATTAGAGATCATGTGCAATTTAATCTTCACACAAAATAAAAGCAGGAGGAGGATGGACAGGAGAGGCAGTGCCACAAAAGGGGCCAGAAGAATGGATGGCCATCTCGGATGGGCCTGTCCCCCAAAGGATCCTGGCCATTTTCTTCTCAAGCCACTCAAAGCCATCGTGCTGAGCTTGATTCCACTCACTCCTCTGACACTTGTATTAATGGTATTTTGGCCTGGGACTGTAGATGCTGAAACACGATTGTGCAGAAGCAGCTGTGTCTCTCTTACTCCCTTTTTCTCTCTCCCTCATACTTTGCTAGTGTCTCTTTTACTGACTCCTCTATCCTTCCTCAGCCCTTCTCTACCCCCCCACCACCACCCACCCCCATCCCCCCACCTCCTTCCACATACACACACACCTTCTCTATTCTCTATCCATTCGTTCAGTCATTACTGGTCAGTGTCAGCACTTGAAAACTGTTGTGCTTGCCGAGCCGGTGTCATCACAAGTGGAATTAACCATTTTCCCTCTGCCTGATTGCAAGAAGCCCGACTCATTTCAGCACTCCCATACACTCCATCAAGATCCGCTGACAGAGAGAAAGCGTACTGCCTTCTATTAAAAGCATGATATAACACTACATGTTTACCAGACTGTGGGGGGCTCTGCAGGTCTCTGATAGCATTACAAAGGCAAAAAAATCACATGAAGATTGGCACGAAAGCAGCTCTCATAGCTGAGGAAAGTACCTTCAGAAATGTCATGTTTGACATTTGCCACAATTGCATCTTTTGATAAGTTATGACCAAGGAGCAAAGCTTTAATGTTAATCTCAGTTGGGTACAGTTAAATAACGTGTAATCAGTCATCCTCAGGTAGGTCAGATATAGAGTGGCATAAGGCCAATGATACCAGATTTATCTTGATCTTAAGGGATAACATGCAAAACTATCCATGCTTTAGCTCAAATAAACACAGCTTACTATGTCAGATGATTGATGTAATTCCTTGCAGAAAAAAAAAATCATAATCGCGGGGGGGGATTACATCTAAAATCTTAATATCTTGTATTTAGGCCTTCAGTGCGAGTAATCTGTTGTCTGATCTGCCCGGTACATTTCTTGAGACGGTTGCAGAAGATCATGAAATTGCATAAGTAGTACAATATAAATCTTTTTTTTTTTTTTATTCATTTCTTTGCAGAAGATTACAAGATTTCCCGAGATTTGATCTGACCCTTTTTCCACCGTTGTGGGTGGCCTTGACATAAAAGTCAAAATGAGAACTTTAAATAACTATTACCACCCAGATCAGCTTTCTATTTTTTTTTCCCGACAGCACATGCTTTAGGAATAGACGTAAGGCTCATATAGTCCGACACAAGAGAGAAAAAAAAACAGGAATACAAGGTCTCTCAGTTAATGTATCATCATCTGAGTGGGTTTGGATTGGAGTTATTAGAGTATTTCACTTCATTGCATGACCTCCTGTTCCTCCTCAGATCATGAATCCTATTCATTACCCAGTCCTTCTGGAGTGCCTGCCTTTATAATATTACTCAATTTATATTCTGAAGCGGGCTCCTGGGAGAGCGATCAGCGCTCCGAAACAGCGACCCCCCTATAACCCAATCACAATATTTAAAGGGCAGCAAAGAGCTTTTTAATGCACGTCGTAGATAACCATTTAAAGTGGATTGCTTTGGTTTAATATGACCTTAACAGGCTGGCAGTCACATGTGAAGAATGAATAAGCTAATAGGAGAGACGACAGGGAGAAAGAATGAAATCAAAAAGCAGAATATGAGAGATTTGTTTCAATGCTAGCCGGCTGCTTGACGGCTGCTGAGAGGAGCATGATAGAGAATCACAAGCATGTGAATGAAACAGGACAGGCGATGAATGAAGCTACTGCTTGCATTTCTCTTTTCCCTTTTCCCTGAGTATGAACTGCTTTATCATGATAAAAGACAAGACAGGTATAAATGACACATTTACATTCTCCCATCAAAGAGAAACTTGTCTCAATCTCGACAAAAGCAGCTGTGGATCTGGGCTTTTCACTACATTTTCTGCAGGGGGAAAGGCAGTTACAGGATGATATAGAGGCAACATGCACTGCTTTTTTAGACAGATCATGAAAAATATAATTGCTGGAAACCTACACTCTTTTTGCTCTAATGCTGGCCTTTGTAGCTCTTGTTTTTCGTAACACATTTAATAAAATGTGTTTGCTAAAAATCACACGGGTTAGAATTCAGCTGACCTAGACGGGTGCAAATGTCATTTCTTACATCCTAAATACTCAGGAAGTTCAAAATTTGGAGCATATTTTTAAATCTCTGTGGTGGGAAGTAACCAAGTACATTTACTCAAGGACTGTACTTATGCACAATTCATTGTCAAATGAAATACAAAGGTATTTTACTTGCGTAGTTGCATTTTCTGCGACTTTATATTTCTATCCTACGACACTTCAGAGGGAAATATTGTACTATTTTACACTTACTTTCAACTCATAAATTATTTAACAGTTAAACATACTAGTTACTTTTAAGATTAAGTTTTTACACACAAATTACCAGTATATAAAATGTGCAGATTGATGCTTATCAATTACACCAACTCTATGTGAAGCTATATCCCCAAACACGTCATTAAAGTACTTCCTATCAGATCATCAGTAATAATAATCCAATTAAATAATAATATTACAGTGATGAGGGCTATTCTGTATAATAAGTAATTTTGTTTCAGTACTTTATAGGTACATTTTGTTGCCATTACTTACAATGTGCCACTTTAACCTCATTACATAGCACTTCCAACCTGATCTATATGCATTCGTCCTGTGGGCAACATAGGGGAAATACTGTGGACAGCAGCCTTTTCTGACTACAAATCAAAAACGTGGTTAATATGTATTTGATGAACTTACAGAAAGACCAGAATCTCACTTCTGCCATGTGTTTTAATGTATAAACATTATTGCCCAATAGAAATGAGTAACCTATCACACAGATTGGCTGCAATCCTACTAGGCTAGCTGAAGGGCTGACCTAAGCAAAGGCTCATTTAAAAGAACTTTCCTGATTCCTGTAATTGAAACATTCATTTTGATGCATGGAATCATAATGGAAAAAAATAAAATGTAATACTAGATACATTAATTCTGCTAAAAAGTATACTGGCCTAGCCTCTCTTTATTTGACCATTAATTCATTGTAAGTTCAAATGGACAAGAGAGCTGACAAAAGAACCACAAACACGGTATTTTTTTTCCTTGCAGCATTTAGATCATTCAAGCATAGAGTGCAGCCTCAGGCCTAAATGTGTTGATTTTTAGGTTTCATGTTAAATCTGTGACAATAGTTTTAACCAGTTGTTAAAAAGGAATAAAATTAAGGCTTTACAACTGTTACATAGTTTGAATGAGTGTCAAAATTCAAACTATTCTCAGCTCTCTCAAGTTTGTGCAGATGCTGTTCTCTATTGTAACACAGTATTGTTCTTGAGCCACAGACTTCAAGTTTGTGTTACTTCTTCCATGTTATTATTGGCAATGGGATGATATTTATGTGTTTGATCTCTGCATGGTGCACACTCAGCATCGCCGAAGGCAGATACAGATCATCTATATTTAGACGAACTCTGATGTCCTTGAAATTAATCATAGTCCATAACCAAAGGCATCATTTCATCTTAAATCTGGCTGAACAGTAAATTTTCAGCCAAATGAAAGAGTGTCTCACCCTCCGCCTCTTTCATTACAATAAAGCGAATGGATGCTTGAAATTGACAAGCATCAACACTGACAAGCAAGGAAACTTAAGCCTGCATGTAATTTACTGATATCCAGATGTGGACCTTTTTTTGTCTTGTGTGCTTTGTCATCACAGGAAGAAGAGATGCAGGGAGTCTTCCACTACACAATACAATCTTAATGATTGAGCACACTGTGCTAAGAGGGAGAATTAAAGGCAAAATAACACCTTGGTGATCAAACAAAAAAGACTGGTTCATAAAAGGGATTTTGCATGGGCCTGATTGATATCTAGCCATAGATTGTATTGTCAGTTGCTGGTCAAAAGTTGTGATTAAGAATTTAGTGTTTAGTCAATTTTGCTTTCTTTTTTTAAGATTTTAATTAGTAAATGAACTGCCCTTATAGACAAATGATTGATGGCCAGCAGTAACCATCTCCCTTCAGTGTGAGTGAATGAGTGTGTGAGCCCTGTGTGTATGTAAGCATGTGAATGCTGCAGATGATATATAACAATCATCTGAAAAAGGCCAGCCAAATGAGAAACAACCAATACATTAATGTTTCAGAATGTGATATAGAGGGAAGGGTCACTGTGTCTAACCAGTATTAAATTCTAATTGACATATTATGTACTAGTAGCTTGTCAAAATATGGGCATTTGATTTATATGACTGCACAAGTGCCTTTAGCTAATGTCAAAATGCATTTTAAGCCTTACTAATGTGTTGTTTTTAACAATATTGGTACATGGATTCAATTATTTTCCACAGGAGGAGGAGGGGGAAAGTAATTGAGAAACTAAGACTATTTATCAGACATCTTCCATTTCTATTCTAACATAAATAGTTTCACTTCCTGCTGTTGTTTGGTAACAGTATATCAAATGACTAGTAGAAAATAAGGAAAAGTAGCCCCCCCACCTCCATTTTGTCCGTTTGGGAACATTGAATGTGCAACCCAGCTTTCCTAGATGCTGATTGTACATTGGATCAGTGCTTATAGGGATTGATACCCTCATAGTAGTATCCCATTGGTTGCTGAAGAGCCTGTATAAATCATCCACTGGACGCTGATATACAAACTGCATGATAAATGCTTAGTGACCTAATGATGAAAACAATTATTTGGGCTTTTAACTTTTTTTTTTTATCTCTGTGCAAAATGGAGCCATTTTGGAGACAGAAATGGTGACAAATAACAGTAAGAGGCTGTGAACTGCTGCTGTTCACACTTTCCGAGATTAACGTCATTTATATCAGTTTAGCGCCAGTGGGGCCAAACTGCATGATGAAGGAGATCTGAATTGGCCCTCACAAAAACTAAGGAGGGAGGAGTGTGAAGAAAGAGAGAGAAAGTGGGATGCAGTGGATATAAGGATGTGTTTGTCATGTGAGCTTGAGAGGGAGGGACGATTCCTAGGTCAGAGGTGGATCTAAAGCAACAGAAACAGGGGAGCATTACATTTCCTCTGGCCACCCTTAAATAATGTCTGCAGGCCCAAGTTATTAACCTCTTTAAAGCCCACAGAGCAGAGTAGCCCAAGCCTCCAGTCAGGCCCGGTCACAGTCAGGGGACAGATAGCAGAGATAATAGAAGTGCACATGGAGGAACAATATACTGGTGTACCCAGGGATGGGGGAAAGAGTAGCACAAGTGAGGGAACAGGACCAAATAAAAAGAGAATAATCCCAGACACAGGTAATCAAGGAGGAGATGAAGGGAAGAGGATGAGAAATGCACCTTTATTTTCTGCCTTACTTTTTTGATTCTATTTGTAATAGGGTTTATGATGTGTTATTCCCACCCTGCGTAGCTGTTGGGGCAGTGTGAGACCATGTGCTGCTCTGAGGGGTGTTGTGGAGGCTAAGGATGCTGGTTCACGGAGGGTTCACCCATTACCCAGGCCCTGCAGCCAGCTGGGGGGCTAACCAGGATGATCAGCGCGAGCCACAGCCTGCACAGGCCCCAATGATTTTCACATCAAGCCGCCTGATGTACAGCTCCACCGTCTACCAATCGCTCTCCCATATCGATCCCCCCTTAAATGAGCCTTCCCCGCTTTGTACCATGAGCAATAATTAAAAAAGCAGCACATTGATTTTAACTAATATTATGAGAGATCAGGATGTGCACATGCTTACAAAACAGCTAAGGCGCTTCAGCTACCATCGGCAGCAGAAAAACAAAGCAGTGCGAGGAGAGAGAGAAGAGGAGGGGGAAATAGCTGATTGAACTCAAGATAACAAAAGGGTGCAAACATACAAAAATCACTGCAAAAGTATTTAGTTTGTGTTGTAAAACAGGCGATATAATGCGTGTTGTCATGCTACCAAATGCTCCATAATCATCCTGTCTTTTGGACCATGATACAGCCCCCTGGATGCTTTCAAATTCCTCTATGCAGCATATGTCATATTGTAATTGTCATTACTGAAAAAATAAAATGTTCAATGTGCCAAAAAGGGAAATTGTATTAAGGATTTATGAGAAATCACATGCATATGCTTGTGCAAAGTTAAATATGGTTGAAGTTCGAAATAACACTTTATCTCCGCAATGTTATTCTGAGAGGCAAAGAAAAACAATGTCGTTTTTAGCTTTGTGACACTGCATTTTTCGGATCATCAAATGGGTTATTAAATGTTTTCTATATATTTTCATGGGCGCTATATGCCTTTTTTACATAAACAGCAAGGAGATGACGGGCAACGAGGGGAGAGAATGACAGAGAACGATATGTACAAGGGGACCGGGGGGGTGTACCAGGGCCGTTGTAGTTCATGGTTGTCACCATAACCTCCTGGCCACCAGAACGTCCCTTAATGTTTTATTTAGCTTAAGAAGCAGAAGAATATTCTCAGTCCATGAAGATTCATTCCATTCCCACATTGGACAATGACTACTTCAGCATACTTCACCATGAGGATTATAGGCTTGGATTATATAACATTATACATAATTAATTTTTTTTTAATCCTGGATGAAACACTGGTCCATTTTTAATACAAATAGGTCAAAATCCATTAGATTCCTGACCAGATATCTAATGGCAGCTATATATTGTAAAACAATCTTAGTTGGTTTGTTACTTTTTTAACTAATAAATAATAACCTAATAACTAAAATTTATGATGAATTTAGAATGACAGAGATTCCAAAAAAATGCTGAAAAATGTTTATGGACACACCACATATTCAAGAAGCTTGAATCACAATAGCAGTGCTAAAGCTCACTACCCTCCATAATCTGTTTGTGACTGCAGAAAACTCCTCTCATTGTCACACAACCAGACGTCTGTTGCACCAGCTCTGTCCTCAATGGCACTTTGAAAAGAAAGAAACTAAAAGACATTAAAAATCCTCACCAGAGCACTCACTGCCTGCTCACTGCCCTCTGTTTCACTGTGCTTTTGTGAATACCTCTGAAAATGTAAATGAGAGTCTTATGACATAAACACAGAGACTCAACATATGCTGTGACACTGCAGACGCTTTAACGTGATAAGTTAGTGTTACACAGGGGAGGGGTGGGATTCCCCCGGCTGCTCTGTAGCTGAGGTTGATGGTAGCCCCCAGTGGACACTCTGCTGTACTTGGCCATTGTGGCAGTGAGGGCCATTAAAGGCTCCTATAAAGTGACCAAAGCCTGGGCCCCGAGCTCTGCTGTGCCTTACACTTATATGGCATGCAGGCATCCCATAGTCCTTAGCATATGGCCTGTGAGTGTCGACAGGCATGAAATTACATCAAGGGCATTTTTTGATAACTGTCGATACTCTCACAAAGACGGTCAGCCTTATTGACGCCAAAGTCAAGGGCTGCTGTGTGTGTGTGTGTGTGTGTGTGTGTGTGTGTGTGTGTGTGTGTGTGTGTGTGTGTGTGAGTATATGTGGGTGGGATGAGGAGGGGGACTTGTCTGGGCGTGATGAGGGGCCTGCAATGTCAGACAGATGCCAGCGAGAACTGATCCAGAGGGAGCCTGATCTTTATTGATATGAGTAAATTGATATTGATAAGGATTTGGATTGCTATGGATTGTGTTAAGCAGCAGTATAATAGAGAGGTCCTCAAAAAGAATTGCGGTCAGAGAGTCACTTTATTAGACAAGTTGTGTCTCCCTATGTTTTAATTTTATTTGTTCTAATCCAAAGCATCATTATGATTTCTTTTTTTCTCATATTAAAATTGTCAAATTTAGTTGTGTTTCCACTTTTAATCCTATATGCAATAATCATCACTGTCTTGTCAATGCCATGTATCTCCAAAAATTTTCAGCAGATACATGCTTTTAACTGGACAGTGACAAACATACCTATACTTTATACTGATATGTAAAAGAAAAAAAGATTCACAATAGTTAAAACATTTTTCAAACATTCACTGAGATTCTAAAAATGCAAGGGTAAAAGCAAATATATCACAAAGCACATGTTTAATTGTTAATAATTACATATAATCTTTTTCATATATGTGGTGATGGAAGTGGAAATTATATTGATATTTTTTTCTAAAGCAGTAAAGGACATTAAATGTCAGAGTCGGACAACATCAAAGACTTGGAACTGAAGATGGACTGGACCTAAAACAGAGTAATATGCATATATGCAATAATAGTATACTATACTGCCACCTAGTGATCATTGAATATGTGAAAATCATTTGGTGTCTCATGCATACTTGCATGTAACCCATAATTTCAAAATTATATATGATAATGTAAATATGCACCTTTTATGATATTAAGGTATAAGTTAGAGTTCCCAGTGTTTTTGTAATTATGCTGATATTCTAAGGATCATCAAAACTAATTATGGACAACAATTACGGAAGACAGAAAAAAAAACATGAGAACAACTGAATTTGTTTGTATTCATCACCATGTTCTTCATAGATTTAATAAATCAATACTTATGACGCCAGAGACATTATGTAAACCAGAGGCAATGCAAATGTCCTCAAAGCAGATTCCCATGGGAAAATTTTATTGGAATGGGAGACATCTATAATGATTCCTATCATGGTTAAAGACAATGGCCACATTCCAGCTCAAATATAATCTTATTATTGGCTGTAAAAGTAAGAACAGACCCCAATTCAAGTTCTGGGAGACATTCTGCTCTTGTCTCTTTCTTCCCTTAATTTCTCTCATAAAATAGTCTGGGCTGAAAAGCAGTCTTATTGCTTTGCCAAATGTTTTGTTCAGAAAGACACCATCGTTCCCTCTTTGACGTATAGCAAAGTAGACTTTGACTGAGTTGTTAACTTCATAGTTACAGCAGATCCTTTTCTCTCTTTCAACAAAACATTTGTTCAGTATCTTAATATGTCTAAAAAAATGTGACGTGTCACTTTACTGTGGGTGTAGATGCCTGGAGAAAAACTGCATTTATATTTACATTTCGCCTCTCAGTCAACCCCATAAGAATTTGCATGGTACTCTTGTAGTAAAAATCGTTCTCTTACCAGACATGGAGGCCACGAGGCACTGCAAGTGTGCCTTCTCTTGATGTAGGGCACTGCTCGCTCTATGTAGGAAAAGAGTAACATCTGTGTAAGAAGTCATGGTCACCACTTCCACTTGAAAAAAAAAAATCTGAGCTCATACAATACAGCGGATGACAAACTAATCATTAAAGAGAATTTGACCATATGCTTTTACTTTTGTATTCAAGGAAACGGAAATAAATTAACAGACAAATACACATTAGGCTTATCTGTCTACTTTACAGCACATGCAAACATACAAAACACTCTCATGTCCTATGGGGGTCAGAGCTGTTTAGTGAATGAAAAGCAGTTATGTCACCGGGACGGGACGCCTCATTATTTGTGAATGAGTTCCTTCCTGTCCTGCCATACTGAAGCACTTTGTGCCAACCAACACCAACTGAGGAAATAAATAAAAGATTTTTTTTCCCTTCATGTGATGCTGCTGTAGGATAGGAAACATTTCTCCCTCAAATAAAACTTCTCTTGAGAGATCTAAAGAGTACTGAGGTGACTTTTTACCCAATATTGTGTTTCTTCAGGTGCTTTCACCTACTAACAGAAGCTGTAGAGAGGGAAAATGTGACATGTGTTTGAGATAGGAGTCGATATCCAGATCACCTGAATCCAGATTCCTCGGGTACATACGCAGCCAATGTGACGCACATTTGCAGTGTGGCTAACTGCTTCCTGGTCCAATTAGCTTCCATTACCAGCTGGTAGAATCCCTGTTACACTGTTGACACACATTTTTACACACGCACACCCTCACTCGTCCATTCACTCCCTCTCTGTCACACACAGACACACACACACACACATACTCACCCTCTCTTTCTTTTCTTCTTACACACACACACATGCACACAGACACAGACACACACACACACAGACACATACACATACACACAACAAACACACACACACACACACACACACACACACACACACACACACACACACACATACACACAACAAACACACAACACACACACACACCACAAACACACATGCACACACATGCACAGCCTGTACTTTACAGATATCAGCTGTTATCCCCATCTAGCATCAGTCCCCAGGCACTATGCTAACAGCCTCCTCTACAAGCCAATTTACAAGGATTCTGGTCATGTTTACATTAGCCCTCTCTCAGTGCATGAAAAGAGCAGGGCCGCGCTGCAGAATAGAAATGAGCAAATATGAATAATTCAATCTTCCTCCTGGCCATTAACACATTTCCCTTGAATAAAGTGATAATAGGTTATCATCTGTGAAATGGAAATTTCATAACAGAGACGATGAGAAGAGCGTCTCCGGTTACACCAGAGGAAATTAATTTCACAGCACATCTGCTCCACAAAGCCCCGGCCCTCCAATGCTAAGTATGAGAAAATGTAGTCGTTCGGCTCTGCTAGCTTTCTAATTAGATTAGCATGCTTATTTGAAGGCAGGAATCTTTAGTCTAGTCAAAGGAATTAGTGTTACCCATTACAGATACCTAATATTTATAATAATGAAATGACTTAGCCAATTAGGGAGGGTTAAAAATGCATTATTTTACCTTATTATATTAGCCAGATGGTAGGTAGACTGAATAGTCCATGTTGTGCTGTGCATCTGGATGAGGACTATGGTGGAAGGGCAGTTTAGTCCACACCTTTCTATCTCACTACCTTCCTGAGGAAGCAGCTTTAGCTTGAGGAGCAATCAAAAGTTTAATGAAAAAAGCCAAGGCTTTCTCCCTCCTCTTTTGTTGGGAAGATAAACACGTCTAAAACAAATCAATCTTGAAATTGAAAACTTCTGGTGTGAGGATAAGGAAGTGACAGCAGTGTAAACAGTTATGATTTTGATGGCTATCATCAGAAGGAGGCCAACAATGGTATTGAGGGAGTAAAACCTCTCAGGGAGTAAAAGGACATTGTCCCCTTTAACTTTCCTCTCTCCTTTCATCTATTTCTATCATTTTTTTTTTTGTTTTGTTTTGTTTCGTTGTTTACTGGTGGACAGCTGTAAATGATAAGAGATTGTGGGCCATTATCTGAAATGGGGATCAGCAATCCCTCTGGTGCGCAGCTATGAGACTCAAAGCAGCAGACTTCAGAGCCTGCAGAGTATGGGGGTAGAGTGAGAGGAGGAGGATGCTAACTAGGACCTGAGGACCAGTTTCTTCCCTGTTGGACACCTGCTGACAATTGCCTGCAGATCAGGCAGACCAGTATCCCAAGAAATTACATCCATATTGGACAATTCCACACTTGGTAATTTACATCCAATTCCAACATTTAGTGCCCGAGCAGGAAGTAGTGTGTTAGTTACTGTATGTAGTAAAGTGAAGGAAATCCGTAACATGTGTAAATTAAATAACCATTTTTTTTTTCTAATTTGTTACGCAAATATTAAAGAGATTTGACAATGATTTTCTTCTGTCTATCAGTGCAGTGGTTGCATTTGCAAAAACTTGAATCTAAATGTTCCGGAAATTGAAACCCAACATCCAGGTTTCCCTCAAACGTTTTCCATGGTCTGTTTTGGATCAGCTCTGACATTTTGGAACAATGAATACATCTAGTAGTCTAGTGTAGTGTGTCAGATTTTCATTCAGGAGGCTATAGTCTATGTACCGTCAAAGACCTGCAGTTATGGTTGAGGGTTAATGTTTATTGACCACAACCGCAAACTTTCCATAATCTTATCCATGTGTTTTACCTGCCTAACCAGTGGTATATCTGTCATAACCTAAGTCTTTCCCTATATTAATCAGACTTAAATGTTCTGTAGTTGCCACGCAAAGATGCTGTAGAAGTGAGAATTTGTTGTCTTTGAACTTATTACTGAGGTTTGGCAGGACTGTCCTATATTGCATCTTTTGTCTGATGGTAGGGTTGGATCAGGATGCCTGAAACCTCCTCAGGTCAGCTCTGCAAATTTCTGCAGCTACAATCAGCAGCTCCGTGTTAGTATTGGTATGTTGTTGGTTTATGATTATGACCTATGAGCATGGGTATTGTTTGTTACCTGCACACCTTCACTTACCCAGACTATACTCCCATAGACCTGGCCAAGGTTAAACTCAAGCATTTGACACATTGTTTTCCATTGCAATTCCCTGCTACTCTTCTATCTTGCTCCAGTCTTTTACAGATTAAGCCAGTTGTATTATAAGACACAGAATTAAGCCCACAGTGTCCTAAAGATATAGCCCAATTTACTGCTCTTAATTTTGCAATTCCATCACCTCGGTGCTGCAAAGCCCTGCTTCTCCATCAAAACCATTAAGGGCATTGAAGCCTGGAGTATCATCAACAATGACAGGTAAATATTTAGGTTGTCGCACTGGAGCAAATAAGCCATCCAAGGTCAAATAGCTGCGTTACTCCATTCCAGGTTAGCTACATTGGTCTTTAGGTCTCACCAGGAACAATGTACACAGATCCAAAGCAGAGCAGAAGAGAATTTTTGTGCATCAACTTGCAATGGGAAAATGTAGACTCTACAATCACTCTCAGATGAGATAATGTAACATTTAGAATATTAAGATAAAGAAAATGTCTAGAGATGTATTTCTTTGCACCATCACTTCATATCATTCCCTGCATCAAAAACAGTCACTGCATCATGGGACCAAACAATTGCATATCAGAAAAAAAGGTCAAGTTAGCCTATTTGCTGCTCAAGAAAGCATCACTTCTTCAACACAACTGACTTCCAAATGTGTCATTTATCACACAATCAGTCATAGTGAAGCAAGAAAAAAAAATCATAATTGGAGTTTTTATCTTTTCCATTATTTCCTTCCACAGCCTCTGTCAACAAAATCAAAATACCTTTTTGAGTCACATAAGGAAGTGCAGCTCTGGGCCAAGCCGTGGTGGCCTCAGAGATAGACTGCACTGGATAAGAAGTAAGTGAGTTCTTTGCTTTTATGTCAACAAGAGACTTTATGGCTTTGAGGTAATAAATCATAAAAAACTACCCTGGTCTTAAACATTTATAGATAAGGTGGTTAGGAATCAAATCAATTTAAGTTTCTGTACACAAGGTCCCAGTGTGGCCCGCAAACAGTTTGAGTATCAAAGCCATCTCAACGTGAAGCCACTGTAAATGGATTAGTGTGGGAAAAGATGGGGGATGTCATCCTCCAAACACTACTACAGAATGAGTGACAGAAATCATACACAGTCAGACAAAATGAAAATGAAAAATTTAATATCATCTAAACTATCTTAAATCAACATGTGTCATCAGGGAAAATGACGCTTTGTGGTCTTCTTTGAAATAACACCATTTGAGCTGAAATTAAAGTTTTACTATCAATTTTTCTCTTGTCCAAATCATGAGAGCAATCAGCTATAAAAATAAAGCACCAAAAATGTATGAAATATGTTTGGAGCATAAAAAAATGACTTTTTTGTCTAATTATAATGACCAGGTACCAAGGTAAAACTGAAATGGTATCTGTTACTCAATTATCATAACTGCAAATAAATCGTGTACTTTGCCAGTATATGGCATTTAGTTTCCCTCAAGATATTCACTTAGAGAGCATAAAAAGGCATTAGTTTGAAAAAGGAAAAATTCAGCATCGCTTATTTTCTCCAGCTGCCTGATTCATTTTTGATTATTTTCTCTAAAGAAAGTCACAAGATCTCAAAGACCATCTCTAAAATAGTGCAGTTGGTTTTCAGCAGAAACTTTCTCGATCTTTTCATTCTAAGGATTTGATACAATTAAGATTATAGGGGGAAAAATGACTCTGCCACATATACAGCGTTCTGTCAAAATTATAGGGAAACCTATATTTTCTATATGACACGTGAAGACAATGCTATTCGCCTAAAATTAAGATTCACCTAAAAATTTGCACAGCTCGTCAGAAAACAGCACATGGAATGGCTTGGGATTAAACTTGCATATATGTTAACTTTATGTTATTTTTCCATGTAGGGATGGCAGGCATAAACAACCCAGGCAAGTTTTAAGAAGTCTTTTTTTCATTGCACCGTGTAAATTTTAGGTAGAAGGCGGGATTTTTGTCAAAGAAAAAATTTGGAATGAAATTTTAAACTGTGTACTGACCAGCATGTGTCCTCTTGCCCAAGACATGTTCAGGATAACAGGTCTTCACCTGACCCTTCAGTCTGTGGTCTGAACAGCAAACCTACAGTGGATATGTTCTGTTTCCAACTTACAGTCAAATGTGCAGTGGCGAGCACATCCTAAAATGCCAAAAGGCAATGTTTCAGTTGTACTGTAAAGTTGTTTCTGTGCATTTGAATGCAAAACTGATAAAAGAAAGACTCACACTGGATTTTTGATGCGTATATTAAAAAGCCAATGCATTACAGGGTACTTTCTTTCTACCTTAAGGATACAAAGAAAGGAGAAAGTTATCAGGGACAACTTAAAAAATCACCTAGAGAAAAATCATAAAAAGTATATTTGATTATAAGGTCTGAGAAATATGACTGCGGGTCGATTCTGAGATCAGATCAAAGGAGGCAATTTTTTGATGGTGACTGGCTAAGACAAACCTGGGGAGGGCTTTTAAGAATCTTTAAAATAAATAAATAAATAAATAAATAACATCATTTATCAAACCTTTATTTCTACTTGCAAATCAATAACACCAAATTTGTCTCAATTCGATGGTATTATTGGTGAGGACTTTGAAATGCATTTTTTTGTAGCCACTAAACTGGAAACATTTACCCTCTGAATCACAAAAAAAACTGAGGAGCTCAGAAAAGTTTGCTAAATTATCTGGCTTTTAGCTTCGGTCGTCCAAAATGCCAAAAATCCAAAGAAAACAACAAGTGAGTCCTTATTCCTGATTGCTTTGGCCGATCACTATTGGCTTTCCTAAAGCCTTCTCTAAAACACAGTGTTTGAATTCAGAATTAAATTAATATTTCAAAACTTGAGGTGACGGGCTGCTGACTTGCCCCATGTCAGCGACAGGCAATTTATCACGGAGTTAAGTGTCAGCATTAAATTATCTGTGCTATTATGACAGCAACATTACTCATCAGGATTAGGGCTAGCCAAACAGAGGTTCCTCAGCTGCAGCCATCTCCTGCTCCCTATCGATCGCTGTTCCCTCCATTACCAACACGGAGGCTATCTGCATGACACCGGCACACTGCGCATGTTGATGATGCTCTTCTCTGCTACCAGGATGCTTGTTTCATGAGGCAAAGAGAGAGAGAGAGAAGGAGAGAGAGAGAGAGAGAGAAGGAGGGAGGAAAACACGGGAGAAAAGAGGAGATAAAGAGAGACTGTACGCAGAGACTCTCCAGAGAGTGAAGGTATAATGAAGTGTTGGATAGGTTTAATACGAACAACAGAAGGGGCCACTGCCGTAGTCAAGTGCTGTTAATATCTCCTCCATTCCTTAAGCAAATCAACTTATCTGGCACTGCCTGTGTTTCGATAAGGAGTGGATGAGGTCCATTGAGAACAGCTTGATTTAGATGTTGTTTAAAGTGAATATCCAGATAACTCAAACACATACTCTGTATGATCTGAATCTACTTGTATGTCTGCTTGTTTTTTTACTCAGTGGAGCTTGCACTCAGACTGAAGAAGAGAGATAAAACTGCAGTGGAGTCTGCATAAATCCCTCATTTCTATGCCCTTGCCTTCCAATGCCTCAAACGTGCCACAAGACATTACTTAAATAATGCCTGAAGGTGCAAACGCCACTGACGGTGTCCCCCTCCGTTCAATTTGAAACGCATCAAATCCTCTCTAATTCCACATTTCAGTCTTTTCAATTGCCCTGTGCTCTGAAACGTAACCAAAGGCTTCAACTTTGTTTCAAGACTTTTTCCCTTTTTATTTTCTATTAATGTCAACTTTGTGTTACTCTTAGAGAGGATGAGATAAGAGAGGGAATAAGGCCATTTTCTTTGTGTTGTAAATGTCCTCTGCACAGTCACACAGGAGCATCCACAGAGATAGAAGACCTGAGGATTTTCAGAGCAAGCCAATTTTAGGAAGTGAAAGCTGACCTCTTCAGGGACTTCCACGTGGCATGTGTCTCTCAAACAGAGGAATCTCTGAGGGCTTTGTTCTTCAGGTGGGACATCTCTGGACCGTGTGGACAGTACAACAACCTGTCTCATTTTAGAAACCTCCACTGAGTAAACAGTGCCTGATGTGACTTTAATTACAATAGAGCCTGGCTTTTAAATGCATCTTTTGAGTGTTTAAATATGCAGTTCTTGGTAATGAAATTAACAAGAGAAACCAAGAGAACAATAACAAAAAAAAAAACAAGTTGAAATATTTTCATTGTCAAAACTAGACGGTATTGAAATGTTTATAAAACATAACACAATGGATAGAGTAAGCCCCAATTCAGCTAAAGTATGTGTGTCAAATAATTTCAACATAAGGTTCACTTACCAGCTTTTGAGGCTTTCAATCTCATCTCATGGCTTTGGTCAGCAAATGATGATTGTTAGAATAGAATAACTTAGAATAAGCTAGAATATTCTAGAATAACTTTTTTGTTTTGTTTTAGGGTTTTTTATGCAGTGTTAAGTGTCTTTAGAAATTCCTTAGATCTTAAGCAAAGGAGTTATACTTCTATATTATAATCCTCGGTTACAGAAAATGTCAGAGTCAAGTAAAGGACGTAAGTATTATTTTGTAAAACGTACTTAAAATTTTAAAAGAAGAACTTATAATTCAGCAATATTGCCTCTGTGAATGTAATAGTATCATATATCTTATTATTTAATTATGATGCTTTAAGATTTTCCTTTTGTAATTGTAAAAGTGGAGGTCATTTTAACTATTTTATAAGATGATTTAAATCTAAGAGTGCATCATATTCTATAAGTGTAAAATCTTAATGTATGAAGTACAGTAACTATAACTGGAAAATGAATTTACTCAAGTAAAAAGGACAATATTTCCATTTGAAATATAGAGGAATAGAAGTATAAGATAGCATTAAATTTAAACACTCATGCACAAGCATTGTACCTCATAGTACAGTATTTAATTTGGGTACTTGGTTACTTTGCAACACTTCCAGCACAGTTTAGGGAAAACTTCTATCATACGGTATGTTTTATGAATCCATAGTGCTGTGCAAATGTCACCCATGTCACTGTTACAAAAAGAGAGGAAATCATATGGGGATATTTTTCCCAGCACAAAATTGTTGCTAAAATTAAATAGCATTTGATCCTGATTCCTAAAAAAGCAGAAAAAAAATAGTAATTAGAGCCACAAAACTAATTTAAACCTTGGTATGAATCGATCCAATTCTACAATGTGGCCTGAGAAAAGTTCAATGATGACATATCTCACACAAGCTTGTGAAGGATTTAATGTTTTTTTTGGATGGAAGCGATTCACTTAATAATGATTAAAAAAAATTGCTTTATTAATTTTCTCAAACTTTGTTCATCACTTTCTCAGTGGTACAGAGGTTGAAACGGAGAGAAGATGCCATGTAATGTATCAGCCTAATAAAAAGCAGGCTGTCCCAGGACAATGTAACTCAAGCCCGCATAAGTCAATGTATAGATCTGGTGGTCTGGAGCTCATAGCAGATCAGATAAGTCTCATTTGGTTGAATGCTTCCTCTAAGCTGTTTTAAAGAGAAGGAAAGAAAGACAGAGACCCTTGAGAGGAAGAAACCTTTTGAAATTTTGATTGGATCAAAAGCATAAAAGTGGCCCTCGAGGTTTAAATGTGTCATCAAATCCCTGAACTATTCATTTCCAGTTATAGGTGACTCAGTTTTTTGATATTGGTTTCAACTCTTTTACTTTGCCAATTTGAAGCCAAATGCTAATCCAGAAAACAGCCCAAAAGAGTTGCAGAATCAGTCACTTTTCAGGATGAAGAATGTAATCAAAGAGGTCAAGGAACACAGAGAACCCTCAGTCTTTGTTTCCCTACCTTTAGCTTGTCTTATCGCTCTATTACAAATCTCCCTGCTTGGACCAACGTCATTTTTCTCCCATGTAGCTATCAAATGCCCCTGCCCCCATGTGTATCGACCACCCTCCTCCTGGAGATCAATACTGAGCCTATGGAGGCTGGAACAAAAACTGTAATTACTCACAAAGCTATAAATTCCTTTGCGATAACAGCTTATTTCATTCATTATTGCAAGTAAGAAAAATACACACATGCACACGTACACACACACAAACACACACGGGAAAGTAGCAAGTGATAATCATGCAGTAGTTATTTTCCTGTTTATTTATGCAAACCTCAAGTCCTTCTGCTTAGGGTTAGGGTTGGGGGTACAGATGGTAAGGTAACCTCTCCCCATGTTTACATCATATTAGCAACAGTCTACTTTTATATTTATTGATACAATATAGATAATAGAATGTAAATTTGGGCTCCCCATTTAACCTTATCTTCATCATCTATATGACAATAAATGGGATAAGTACTAAACCATGAAAAAAAAAAATCCATTTTGAATCCCAGTTGGAAAAGATGAATTATTTTTCACCGTGAGAAATAAGGTGAGCAATAAACCTCTCATGATACAAAAGGGTAAGAAAGGATAACAAACAAGTGGGTGAGATTTGCTCCCTTTCAGCAACCCTCTTAAGTGGTAATGGGATAACCCTGGACACGTCAAGAGCCTATCAAACTGCCCCTCACATTCGACCCCTGGGTGAGACAGGAAGGGCCTGCTTTGTTTGTAGCAATTGGGTCCTCTGTGCAGGGCCGTAATGAAGTGACCTGAAATAATGGAAAGCCCTGGGCCCCGCACGGATGATTTTTGCTGGGATAAGAGCAGGGATCCTGATTCGGAGTCACAGTTCATTTCATTTTTCGCCTCTGATGAGATCTCCTCCGTTATCTGATAAAATTGAACAGCCATTACCGGCGGGGGCTCAGGCCGGCCAAGCGGTAAAGCGCTGCAGACTGCTCCTAACAGAAATCCTATACACTCCACTTTGTCAGCAGTTTTGAATTCATCGTTTGCTAGAGGTTGAGCCAGATGATAGGAATAATCTTGGTCCAACCAAGATTGACACTTCATTTCAGAAATCAATATTAACAATTTACTTCTTTCAAAGTTCATTCTGGGCTAAGATTCCATATTATCCTTTCCAAATAAGCTGATCATATCTCTCACTAGTCCTGGAATGGGTTTTACCAAAATGTGAATTTTTTGGTTTAAAAAAAAAAAAATCAATGTCGCCATTGTGGGCCTTAATCTGCCCTTTGATGACAGTAAATCTTTATCTTTTTATAGACAAACGGCTGTGGGCCACTGACACCATTTCCTCCCAGAACAAAGCCCCTCGCCCCGTGTGGACGCTGGTAGATACATGGAGCCCTAATGTGGCTGGACACACCACCGACGGGTCATTAATCAGACACTGTGACAGCCACCTCTTCCCAATCCAGCCCCGACTTCAGCCCCTAGACAAGCCCACTCAACTCCTTACCCACAGGAGGCCATGCAGGGAGCAAAGAGACAGAGGGACAAGAGGATTGCATGGGCACTGTGAAGACAGGATAGAGAGATGAGGAGAGATGCTACAAAGCCAAGGTATAAGGGTCTCAGAGTTGGTGCTTGAGTTGAAAAGCACTGTGCTACCTGTGGGGAAGTTGGATTTTTTTCTAAAGATCATAACAGATGTAATATAAAATGATGGATATGGCATAGGTATCCACTGAGGTGTTCAACATATCCAGCCTCTGGACCATATTTAGGTAGACCAAGGCCAACTGCATGCCTCTTGCAGAAGGTTCCGCAGACATGTGCATGCACTTGGAAACTTCCACATATATGAAACTGCAGCCAGCATGCTGACCCAATGCATACCTCTTAAAATGTGAAACGTTATGGTCTATGCCTACCTGCAGCATTTGATGGTTGCCTCATCACTTCCTTTTCTGCCTTTTTTCAAAAGAAAACTGATCATAGGATGGTCAACACAGAGTATTTATAAAGAAGATGAGTTCTTCTCCTGTGTGTTTGCTGGAGATTTGGCCACTGTGCACATTACAGTGTCAAAGAGCAAAGGCAACTCCTGCATTCAGAAGAGCATCTCTCTTTTTACGCAATGATTGTTTTGGAAATTCGCCCACAGGGGAGATAGGTGCACAGGTTGCACAGGTTACCATTTAGCATTAAACACAGCTAATTACAATGAAGGCTAATAGGAATGTCCCTAGTTCTGAATGTCTCAGACAAAATACCAGACAATTCAAAGTTTTCACCTGATGATGCTGTCAGGCAATCCCAAAATTATTATAACTGATGCCACGTGGAACATGAATGTCTGAACCAAATCTCATGGCAATCCATCCAATTGTACAAGAAATTTCATGTAAAACCAAAAATGTCAAACTCATTGTGGCAGCAGATTCAATTTCAGGGGATCAGTGGTGATCCCCTGAAATTTAATCACAATCACAAATCACAAAGTCATACTAATGCTTTCTGTGGAGAACTTGAATGTCTGTACAAACATTCATAGAAATCATTAGTTGTCAAGACATTTCACTAAAAGCAAAAAAACTCAACTTGTTGGTTGCACCAGAGGAAAAGTCATGTGAACTTGAGAATCATTAGGATTCATCCCTTAGGAACCACAGATGTCTGTACAAAAGGCCACGATAACCCATGTGACTGCTATTGAGATATTTACCAGCCAACGGGCCAATGGACCGACTTTACCATCTGAACTGATTTAGATGTGTGATTAAAAAAATCTTGTCAAGTCTTTGATTCAACTCAGCAGCTCAGTCGTGTGTCGCATGATGTGTTGGGAGCAGTTAAAGAGACAGGTCACCAAGGATAAGAAAAGTCACTGGATCAACAGACCATTCTCCACCTATGGCTGTTCTCCTAAGATAAAGATGTAGGTAATAGAATTCTCTCTAATAACTCTCTTTGAAATCTCTGTATTTGAACCATGGTTCCGTAAAAATATCAGTAATAGAGTAAGTCAACATGTAGCAGTCTGCCAAATGTCCACCTGCTGCATTTTGCAGCTTATGTCAAGACGTCAACCCAGGATCAGAACCTTTCGTTTGGAATTTCATTCCAAGTACTCCAGCCCTCTGTGTTTGTTTGTTTCCAGGCTTGTGTGTTTTTGAGCCATAGAAAAGCGATAAAAACAAACATTAACACAGATCATCACAAGTAAACCCTCAGAGGTACAACTTGATGCAGTTAAAGGAGAGATAACCAATCACAACTTTGGCTTTGCTGAAAACCTTAACATCATTTGCAGCTAAGTTAGAGCCCAGTGAGCATGTGTGTTATCCAATTTTCATTGTTCTTTGGGATTGAAGTGATGTTCCAAATCATCTTATAGGCACAGCTAATGTGGTTTCAATTGATCACAGGTTTGAAGGAGAACCATTTTCTCATTGTCTGTCAGGTGCCTGAGGATAGCATTGAGCAAATGTATATATCTCCTGGAAAAGTGAATATGTGAGCATGAATATATACATCTGGGTTTTTCTAACTGCACTCAGGTGATAACCATGCTTCTCTCCACAACCCCCCCATCATGAGCCAAGTATACTCCGTTAAAACCCCACTTCACCATAAGCCCCACTGGATAAAATAAAATACTGCACTTCTCTTTATTGACTGAGTAAAATGAAATAATCTATGATGCATGAACAAGCTCCAAATGAAATAATAATGTCCTTAGCAGTGAAAAACGGATTGGTGGTACAGTAATTGAGCAGATTTATTTCCACCCGTTGGAAAATGGAAGGAGAGGGAGGCAGCAGTAGTCTGCTGAAAACTGCCCTGCTATTTTATTTAATCTCATATTGGAGGAATTATTGGCTGGTAATCTATTGTTAAACATCATTTAGCGTGATGGATTGAGAGCGTCAAGCTTTTCCCCACGTAATCAATTCATATCTCATTAGCGCGTATTATTTATGATTCTCATAATGTCCCTGCAGGGACAGGGCTGGGGGAGAGCCGGCCCCACTGGAGGCCTCAGCTGCTGCTAAAATGAAGTGTGATATACTGTAGCTTATGGCCTAATAACTGCATATATAAAAATGCTTTTGCTTGCACTATTGATTTGTTCCTTGCCATTCTAGAAAAGAATAGAGAAGATTTAGGGTCATAATGCCCCACTGCCCCTTTAGCATTCCTAAGAAAAAGAATAATAGCAAACCTCTGGATGGTGTGCAATGTGTGTATCCACATATTACAGAATCAGAACAGAATCATCATACTATGAACAGAATCATACTATGTGTGATTACTTTAGATAGCACACACAGGGAGTAAACATATTAGTATGACTGCTATGTAAATCTGATGTGGTAAGTAAATACTACACAGTGAAAAGGTCACATTTTAGCCAAAGCAAAGTCAATTCTTTCTTACAAAAATCAAAGTAGAGTGTACTGCATTGCAGAGATAACAAAAACACAGTTTAATGAATACATCTGCTAATAAGCTACATTTTTCTTAATGACAAGAGATCCCCCGGAAAGACCTAAACCAACAATGGTCCAACCAGCCCATTCCTCTGTGCCATAGAGCTCAGTTGTTATCCAAAAACTGTTAAAAACAAGCGGTGAGCCACACTTTTAAAGCACGCTTGCAGTTTATTTTGAGCCTATCATCACATACACCATTCTGCTGCTTTAACTACTCAAAAGAGAACTAAATGTGTATTAGTCCACAGCTGAAAAAAGTCCCCAACCAAGTCACTATTTACTCCTGTTTGATTAGGGTTTGATAAACACTACAATGCCCAAATGTCTTAGCTAGATTAACTAACTTTTTTATTATTTTTTTTAACACTGAAAGCGAGTAATCATGCCCCAATTTTAAAAAAAAATTAGTTTTAGTGGGGACAGATGGATCTAAGAGCAGTATAAGGAAGTTTTGTAGACAACAACAAAAATATAGAATGAATTGCTATTGTTATCCTTTGACATGGATTTGTGGATTTATTTATTTGTTATATTTGACTTATAGTTACTGTAAAAAGCATAGATCAAAGAGCAAGATAAAAATGGGTTACTAATGCTACAAAAGAAAAAAAACTCTGCGAGGACCTCATGATAAATTATTAATTCATTATCTACAAACTCCATAATACTTGTACCAATACAAAGTAAAAATTCCTGATTAAAACATGCTCTGCTACAATGTAAGTAATGCAGAACAAATATAGACACAAACATATCTTTATTCCCTTCAAAAAAAGAGATTGAGAAAAATTTGATCATGAGATGAAGTTCATCCTATAAAATTAGAGTTGCCCAAAGTGAGAGTTAATGTGACTTCTTGAAAATAAAAAAAGCAGAATGATTTTCCCTGACAGGCTTGAGAGGTCTTAAGTCTGAGATCTGTGATCAATATCCTGGACAGGGGCATGTTGAGCTGCAGGAGCTTTCCTACTGTTCACTGAGCCAGCACAGAAAAGGAAAAGTGTCATATTGTGATCTTTATCCAGTAATCGTCCTGACACACAGTCAAGTGATATATATGTCCACATGTTTGCTCCGGGGCTCCACGACAGTCCACAGTGTGCAGAGCAGCTATAACATCTCTGTTGAGTCCTGGTAACACTTGGCAACAGAAAAAGCTCAGAGCCAGAGAGGAATGAAAAAAAAGCAATTATAGACAAGTTATGTTCAATTGGCCATTGTTGCAACAAAAGAGTCTAAGAATGGACGGATACTGGTAATAAGTTTCTGGATCAGTCGATGTTTATTTTCAGCAACCACGCAAAACAAGCTGTTCGGCTAAGTAGATGCACCACCTGTTCGAAGAATAACACTGCATGGTTTGGAGCCGAGTTTGAGCCAGCACTCGTCAATCGGCTGCTCCCAAATAAAGACCTGCGTACAGGTGGGTGACACACTCTTTTGCTTTGATGAAAACATGCTGTTTGTCGAATTGTTAATTACTGCACTTTATTAAAAACTTTAACTAGTACAGGCACAGGAACATGTGTTGCAAATCATCCAATCCAAGGATTCTGCATTGGCTCTGAGTTCATCACTGTGAATGTACAGAATCCTGCTCGGCTGTTGGAATGTGATGGAAAAAGTACAACCACTGTGCAAATGAGTGCACATTATGGGCTGCAGTGAAAAGGTGATCAATGGGTGCTAAACTAAAACACTACACACACCTTGGTATACACTATTTTTTTGTAGATTTTCTCAATGCTTATCCTGTGTCTTTGCTGCTTGAGCATATCCCACAATGCACTGGGCAGAAATCTGGGAAACACTCTACAATGACATTAAGTCAAATTCATATTCATACATGGATAGATCAGAGTCTACTGTCTACTAGACATGCACCACACATGACATTCCAGATAAATATGGCACTGAAATGCCAAGAAAGAAATGTGCAAAAACAAATATCTTACTTAAGTTCTGGCTTTTGGCTTTTGCTCAGACAGGATGAACTGCACACTGATACCACAGGGAGATGATTTATGTCAGTGCATCCCGTGAAGGGCATCAGCTAATTATAATAAAATAGATTTCAGACTTTAGTCCAATAACGTTAACCCCTAAGTCATTTGTACTGTGGTAGCTGAAGAAATGGTGCTTGCCTGTAGTGGTAGAATTGCAGGTCAGGGATGAAGCATAGGGATCCAAGAAAGTGGAAGACACAGGGATCGAAGGACCGAGAAAACTGGAACCAGTTTGCGAGCTGAACAGACAGATCTGGGCGTACTCATTATCACTGAAAATAAAGATAAAAAGACAGCGACTTGTTTCTGTCTCTTGATCCAGTCCTGGTCATCAGGATTAACACTTAAGTCAAGGTGGCCATAGCAATGCCTTTTCAAAATAATGTGAAGCCGTTGTTGGCTGTGGAGCATGTGTACATGACAGCTTAGTGCTCTGAAAATAAACAGACCCCTGCCAAAAAAACATGTTTGTCAAAAGGCTTTCTGAGATAAGTGCAACACGTTTAATTTGGTAACTGTCACATCCAAATTAAAATCTGAATACACAGGCTTGACTTAAGCTCCACTTTAGAGGAGCTTAATAAGCCTGTTAACACCAAAAATATTATTTTTATTTTAAAAAGACATAGCTCTCCAGTGTGATCAGTGAGGTGCTGCGCACCCTCAGCTGATATTGGCTGACTTTCTCCAGTTTCTGTCAACAAACTGTTATGAAATAGTGTTTAAAAACAGTTGAACACGGGGATGGGTAGGAACAGTGAGTCCATTGCTTTAAATCAAATTATGCTTTAGGTATATAGTACAAGTGGTAGATTGAGGAGTATTACCTTCACTGGTGTAGTGTAAGTGCAGTGAAGCCATGAAGTCATCTCAGCTTCAGAAACAGAGCAACAAAAAGGACACACCAACGGTGCCAAAAGTAGCCCTCCCCTTTCAGAAACTGGCACATTCAGAGCTGGGACAGTCAAACAAAATACCATAAGTGTATAGTAGACGGGTTGATATGGACACTGCCCTGGTGTCCACAGAGGACACACTAAACCAGGAACAGTGGTTCAGTGGTATCTCTAACTTTCTGTGTCTCCATGTCAGCATGTCATTTATTGACATAAATCCATACCAATGCTTGGGGTGCTAATAACAAACAATCTTGTTCGTGGAGAGTGAAAAAAATCACACGGACAGAGATAAAATGTATCTTAACAATTGATTTACCGTTACAAATCAACGCTTAGGGTTTTTTAATGAGATGTGAAAATCCATGCCATGTGTCTACATTTCGGACAGTATAGAATATGCTTTTCCTGTGTGCAAAAAGAACGAGCGTGACTGTAGATGTAAGGATAGGTGTCGATAACACCTTTTCTAATACAAACCTGACATCTACTGGGCAACTACATGTACTCATGAATTAAGAGTCAGAAAGTAAACAAGTAAGCTTCTATACAACAAATACAGTGTTGTTTGTTTGTTATTTATAAACCCTTTTAATATACAATGGTCAGTGTCTCAGTCAATGCTACATA
This sequence comes from Istiophorus platypterus, assembly GCA_016859345.1. Classification (NCBI taxonomy): domain Eukaryota; kingdom Metazoa; phylum Chordata; class Actinopteri; order Istiophoriformes; family Istiophoridae; genus Istiophorus; species Istiophorus platypterus. Next base: position 21,053,728 of record CM029126.1, on the reverse strand, counting down.
TGTTGAGAATGAGTTCACCAAATGGAAAGGTTGTAAAGAGCTACACAGGTTAATTTATGGTCAATGTTTTGTTGATAACTCAAAATTTTAATTCTTAGTTTTGTCTGAGGTGATAAACTGTATATATTGTCCATAGAAATTTTTCATATCGTATATTGTGAGTCTTTGTTGCCTTTCCCATGCTCCAGCATCTGAGAGGCATCTGCTAAGTTATTCATAAAGCCCCATTACTCCTTATGCATTTTTAATTGGCCAGACATAGCCTTTATGTCATGATATGGAGGCTTGTAATGAATATTTACTGTCCAATTATTAATGGCCTTGACGATTAATTATAACCTGAAAGGACAGCGCATTAAATTCCACCACACTATTCATTCCTACAGGTTAGTGTTATAAAGTGATCGCTTACATTTAATTATCACAATTTTTTAGGATCATTATAATCATTGAGCTTATTCTTTATTCTTTGACCTTCATTAAGAAATTTCTTTCAATCCATTATCATTTAAACTACTGTAGGGAAACCTGTTTGGTTTGCATGTGCTCTAAAAAGATCAAGCAACTCTGCATATGGTCTCACTCCATTCACACACACTTCCAGTATATTTGAAAATACACCTTCAGCAACTCAAAGATAGCCTGCAGCTTTTTCTTTTGAGAATTAATAGGGGGAAAGGAAAAGAAGGGGCTGCCATGCATTTGTAAAGTTCAAAATTTAAGTATTAAACCTGCCTGATAGGTCAATTCTTGATTCACTTTATCTTCTAATATGAAGTAAATTTGGTTCAAAAACGGATATTTCTATGCATGATTTACTGTTTAATCTAAGTTTTCTCTCCCAGATTCAACCTCACTGAGTGTAACCTACACTATGTGCCCAAGCGCAAACACAAACATAATTTACACACACAAACATAATTTACACACACACACACACGCACACACACACACACACACACACACACAGTTTCATCCTACAGGAGCTGTCCTGTCTACATCTAACATTTCTTTAATCACATTTAAAGCCGTAATACAGTACAACACATTCACTTCCAAATAAAGGCATAAGAGATAATAGTAGCCTATATCAAAATCATCACAATGTTATCATCAAAATGTTACTAACTGCACTGAAATAAGATGTGGTGACAAAAAAAGAAAAGCTTTTATTGAGGATTTATCAGCATATATGGAATAATTCTTCTCTCCTTAATTGAAGGAAGGTATTGATATCAATCCCTTTATTTCATGGAAGCCATTTTTGACTGAGCTTTGCTGATTGAATTTCTAGATGGATGTCCTCTGTTCTACAAGACACCTGTCTCTTATCTCCCTCTTATCTGTGAGGATTGAAGCATACAGACTATTGAATTACCTATCCATACAATGTCATCTGTTTGTCCCCCAAGTTGGTGTAACCTGACCTTGAAATCAGAGCCAGCTAAAATAAATAAATGAAACCCTGATCAAAAATGCTTCTCTCCTTTGGATGGGTGTCAAAGAGGAAGGATGATCCGTCCTGATTTGATTTTGTTTCCAAACCACATGATGCATTCGGACAATTAAAGTTTCAGCAAGTCATTCGCTGATAGCCCTGTGAGTGAGTGCCGTTGGGCCGGGTCCTGGTTTTGGATTTCTTGCGGTTCTGCCGACACTCTGAGGACAGGTTATTTATGTTGGCCCCCTGCCATGTCTGAGAAAACCATGTTTCTCTGAGTGTGTCACAGACCAAGGTCAAAAGTGTTTAAAGACCAAAAAAGAGACCCGGAGAGCACGATTTAGCAGTAAACAGGCTGCTGTACACTGACAATTATAAATGATTTTATTGTATCTGCCTTTGTCCTCTACATTTTACATTACTCATCCAGCTATTCATTCATTTACATGGATGGTGAGTGCAAATGCATCAGTCTTTTGCACTACTGCAAGTGCATTTTAGGATTATTTTTCATTTATTCTGATATATAAATTGATATTGATATCTGAAATATTATCATCAATATCTATAAATATGTGTGACACCTTAGAATAAGGTTAGTGTTCGTGTTTTATGCATAGACTATATCTTATGATTATAATTTCATTGTTCTTTACAGGAAAACAATTTGAAAATGAAAATGTTTTTTTCATTTCTTAGTTCTTTTAGGTACCAACAACAAAAGACATGGGGCATTTGTGTGTGTGTGTGTGTGTGTGTGTCTGTGTCTGTGTGTCTGTGTGTTTTGTTTGCTCCTACCACATGGTAGAAATGTTACTTTATGGCAAAAGTACATTTTACATCTGTCTTGATTAAAGTCAAATTAAAGACGTCACTTTTTATGGAAAACAGAAACGTGTAAAAAAAACTGAGAATTAAAATATTTTAAATATAAATATGAAACATGCATTAAAGATGAATAAATTACATTAAAAAAGTTTTCTAATTTTCCCATCAGAATAACATTTTTATATGGCCATCATTTATTATGTGAAGCTGTCTTTTCAGAACTAGACCAGGCTTGTTCTTCTGTTTAGTGATAGAGCAGATCAACAGTTTTTGGGGTAATGCTTTACTTGGGGACTTGAATTTAAACACAGGAGCACTAGGTATTGACTGTAGATGTCAGGCTGGACACACCCTTTGGGTGTTGCACCAAGCTGCACCACTTAGTTACGTTAAATGGTCAGTGTCCACACCTGTCATTATGTCTACATATGACTTTTCAGTTTTTTTGAGAATTGCCTGAAAGTTTTTATTAAATTATATTTCTGCATTTTGTCTTTTATTTTGTCTTTTTATTTTTTTTTGCATGCATATGCATATCTTGATTTTTTTGCTTAAAATTGATAATCGTAATGGTAAGTGGTGCTTTATTCTGTGGAAAATTAAAAAAAGAAAGGACAGAAAGTAAATAAGTCAAACAATTGGAGATTTACTCCTATATATATCACAGATTTTGAATCCTAGCTCTTTAATGTGAAATAAAAACATCTTTGATGACCTATAACACATCTTTTTTAAACTTTCTCAAATTTTAGTGGATTTAATAGCAATTATATGATTTTTATATCCTGGAGAAAGAACATTTGAGCTGTATTCTTCATTTTTAAAAATGCCATGTCAGACATTACAGCACCAACTTATAATACATACAGTATAAGCCCCAGTGTTTCATGCATAATTATAATTGTAAAGTTTCACAATACAATCTATGATTCCCTGCAATATATTTCATCATATGCATGCATTCTTCATTGAAAATATTAACATTTCATTTCATTGTGAGAGTTATTGCATGTATTATATGGCAAAGCCACTGTTTAGTTATTAGTTAGATCAAAAGTCATTTAAAAGTAACATCAACCATGTTGCATTAAGGCAGGAAGCTTTTCTTTATAACTGAACAAAAGCAGACCTATGTGCATGCGTTGACACGTGTTCTTGTCCCTGTGTGTGAATGCATATATTCAAAGAGGCTCGTGTGCAGCCACTTGTGGAAAGTTTCGCAGCCAGTGCGGTATGGCTCTGTGGAGATAAAGAAAATGAAACTGAATGTGATTAAGATGAAGTCATCAAGAATAATCTGCTGCTGAAAAGCAACACTGCAGGGACTTCTGATAGGGGATACTGCTGTGTTGGGCAATGGACGACCAGATATGGGTGTGCAGCAGTCCGTGACACCCTTTTACCCAGAGGGGTCCATCCACAGAGGGGTCCACTGAGAGTGACAGCAATGATGATGTCATCAAAATGGGCCCTGGCGTGATGGGCTTGAGAACGATGCCCGGCTAGGGGGGAATTGTCGATTTAGTAAGCAGTGAAGCATAGCAACTCCACTACAGGCAGTGCATAATTCCCAGCAATGCAGGGAAAGAACATTTCTTTCAAAAAAAGAAAAGAGTGTATGGCTTCACCATAAATAATGAAGCTCAAATGATGTTCTATACCTCCTGGCTGGCTACGCAGGGCAATTTTTTGTTTTTCTTATTACACTCCATTGGGTTTTGTCCTCATTGAATTTTAATCTTGGAGAAACAAAGACCACTCTTCAAAAACAAGTCAACAGGAAATAACTAAATGAGCACTCCTCACGGATTATAAACAGTCTGGGAACTTTCTTTATAGGTTCTGCATTACTGTTTGATTGTCTGAATAGAAGTTGTGACAGTGTTTTTACTGAGGCTATAAGAAACTGAATTCCTTTGTGCTCAGTTTCCCAGTGTTTTTTGTTTTGCTAGGTAAATGTGTTTGGAAATTACACAATTCATTAAGACATTTTTTCCTTGGCTGTAGAAATAAGAAAAAACAGTAAGAGCAAACAAGTTTCTGTGATAAACATATTTAGTCAAAGAGCCACAGTTCAAGTAAGGAGTTGTATTCACTGAACATAAACACACACACACACACACACACACACACATACATATAGATTGAGTAGATTTACAGGCAGACAATTAGACAAACAAACAGACTCATAAACATAAATAAATGCTGTAAAGTTAATAATAATGCCTGTAAAGATTTTTCTTTTAAATCTAAGATTATCAAATCACCTTTAACAACAATTCTGACTAAAAAAAAATGCATTCCACTGTACACAAAGTCAGAATTTATCTGCACGGTCTTGATGGTATGCAAGCTGTAGTTTATACAAATGTTCAAGCATTGACTGGTTTTCTGAAGTCACATGGCTGCCATCAAGTGGGGGACTCAAATCATTACAACTGTTCTGAAGTAATTTCCAGGCAGGTCTGACTATAGTGCATTGTATTATGGGTTTAGAATACTTTTTTTATGATGTTAATTAGAATTTTTGATTAACCAGACTTCATACTCACCAAATGGAGACGTGAATTGGGAAACTGAAGCATTTTAAACACCTTATGAGCGAGTCTACTGCCACACTAACAGCTCTGTGAGGTAGTTCTTTAGCTAAATTTTCTCATCAGCATGCAAACAATGATAACTGGCACATATAATGATAGCATATGGACGTATCATTCTACCACAGTTCCTGTCTTAGTTTATCATGTTAGCATGCAAATATCTGCTAATTAGCAAAGCACAGCTTAGGTTGATGGGAGGTACTTACAGTAATAGTTTCAATAAAGAACTAAGAAAGTAATTGAAAACTTTTATTAGGTGGCAGTGCTAGATGAAATGCCAAAGAATCTCAATGGACCTTGAAAATTTGATGGTAAGTTGTTCGGATATTTCACTCTGAATCACGTATATAAATGTCATTACCAGAACAGCAGGGGATAATCAGGGTCTGTATGACTCTTGCACCACAGGTCCACGAGCCAGGGTTCAAACCATGGGCAGGGTGTTGCAGTTATGTGGTATCCACCTTAGTCATCAGGGGACCGGTTGACAAGATGTATCAGTCTGAATCAAAGTGGTGAACTGACTAACCGACATCGGTATACCTACTCTTACTACATCTTAACCTTATTTTCCTATTTTTATTGACCTTTCTTCAAGATGAATAAAAGGCTCTTGTTTTGTTTCATCAAGCCTATAAATGTGATCAGTATTTTTTTTTAAATCTATTATCTAATTTGTGGCTTGTCAGATCATGCTTTGTTTCTTGAATATAACTATTTCTTTTTAACCAAGGGCACATACATGCCTGTGTTTGTGTGGTCTATAGAGTGATATTCAATTAGTGAATATCTTTCTTTACTTCCCCTCCAAACAAAACAGCGATTTGCTGCCAAGTCTTGAGGTATGGGCTTGAGGCTCATTGCAATGGAAACTGTCCACAAAATAATAAAAAAAAAAAAAGGGTTTAACCTGCAGAGGTCACCAGAACCCAATTTATAAAATCTCCAGAGTATGTCCTTCCAGCCTCCCACAGCAAGAGTGTAAATGCATACTCACTGATGTGATGTTCTTGCCAAGAGGAAAACATGGATATTGATCTATTTACCTTTCAAAGGAGATCAGGGTTATGACTCTAATCAAAAGGTTGAAGAACAGTAAGCCTTTCATTCTAGGAACATTATTATCAGACTTGTGCAGAAAACCTAAGGTGTCTGGTAACAGTTTAATCTGGAAACAATCTACAATACTGGTGGTCTCAAGAGGAAGCAATTCACTGTCATTTGCGGTGTGTCTAAGATCAGAAAGCCAAAGGCATCCTGTATTCATACAATCTGTCTTTCATTTGAATTAAATATCATATAGGGTTGATAAGGATTCTTTCTCAGTGGAAACAACAACTCCCTCCCTCCAAATATTTAATTCAAAGCACTTTAGATTAAATTTTTAAAGCCTGCCAGTCACATAAACAAAAAGGCCAAGAGATAGATATGAATGTCAGTATTTTATGATTTGAAATAAAACCAAATTTAGCTACAATAAAAAGATAAAATCAGCTTTGGAATCAATCTCCACTGTTACCATTAGCTCGGTTTTGTATTCGTTTCTGTAGGGTAAAGAGTGATGAATAGAAGCTGCTGCTTTCGTGCAGTAGAGGGGTACAGAAACGGACTGACAAAGAAACAGTCAACCTGATTAGACCCAATTTAACTCTGAACCAGATGTTGATCAGGTAAAGCTGCTCTGTCTCCATGACAACAAGTCTCCACAAGAAAAGAGAAGGGAGGTCAGTTAAGATTGGCCTAATTCTGCCTAATGGTTTTGATAGAGCAGAAATGTGTGGGTCGATGACACATGGACAGAGCAACATAATAGGTGTCAAATAGTTTCATTAAGAGTGGACTCAACTTTAGCAAACCAAAAGATGATATTCCTCCAAGTTCCGATTGATTTCCAATAGATTGTGAGATGATAATCATAATTGATTTGGGCCAAAATTTGCAATTTGCATGACTTTAAAGGTTCCCTTTGGAGTTTAGGCTAATATTTTGATGTCTGGAACTTCATTTTGTCTAAAGCCTTCTGCTCTAGAACAAGATACAAGGATGCACATGTACACACACAAGAGAGTAGTAATGCATACTGATATTCGGTAGAGAAGAAAGAAGAAAAAGAAGAAAAAGCCCCAAATGTTCAAAGAAACAGGATTGCAAATGGGGAAATATGCAAGTACGCTGTATGTTGGTCAAGGCTACACATTATGGGTTCTGGTGAGAAACACTGAACAAAAACATAAATGTGTTATTTTAAGATAGAACTCCATAGGGAACCTTCAGGTGGTTCAATAACCTCCTAAATGTTTTTTTCATTTTCTCAGCTACAGTAGTGACCATGAATTTGTTGAGGGAGAAAGTGTTTCACTAAGCCATCATGGAAGTATTCCAATGTGAACTGAACAGTTTAATCTCAAACTAACAAATATGAAAAAGAGTAAGTGTCTACAGCCATGCTAGCTGCTCTGTGATGATGTACTCAGATGCAGCAGTGCTTCAAAGACATAGTGAAAGGATTCCAGCTGGAAAACCTGTGAAAACAAATGATGTGGTGGCAGTTGTGGAGGATTTTCTACAAAGATTACAATTAAACACGCAAAACACTGATAGGGTTAAAGTGAATTATATTGTAAATTAAAATATTGGAGACACAGAAATCTTACCCCAAGAAGTGAAAGGAAGGTCTCAAAGAAAAAGTCTTACGATCGTCTTTTATAGTGTTTCTTGAGACAAAGAACTTAGTTCCAATTGGTTATCTTTACTTCTACCCAGAACCCATCATTCAGTAGGATAGAACCTTATATGAGGTTCACTCTGTCCATGCGCTGGCTGTCTAAGGCCGCTTTAGAGAGAACTTGGAACTTCTGTGGGATCATCATCAAGAGGGAATAATTGACAAAACAACTTTTCTTTCACGTTATAACTTCAAAAGTTATAATGTTCACCATTGTAGTTTAGTATGTTAGCTATTTTCTTATTAGCATGAACACAAATTACAGCTGAAGCTGATGGGAATGTAGTTTTGTGAGTATTTGCTCATAAACCAAAGAACTGGACAAATTTTATGGCAATCCATCTCATAATTGTTGAGATATTTCAGTCTGGACCAAAGTGGTGGACTGAGCCACAGATAAAAGACAGATATTGCTATCCCTGGAGCCATGCTGCTAGTGTGGCTGGAAACTAAATAATTAAAATGTACATCTCAGAGCAGCAGGGGATGGGTGGACTGTTAATTTTGAATTCTGTGGTTGCACCATTGCACATAAAATCCTGTTTTTCAGAAGGTTTTCCCAGCCACTTCTCTCTTTCCAGCATTAGATGACCTAATTCATTCTGAATGGCTAAAAATTTACCATTAAATATACAAATTTTTCAACACATCTTTCTCTTCAAAATGAAGTAACTGATATTACACCATTAAAACACAGGGTGAGTTTGACCTTGAAAAGTCAGAACTTTGTACACTAAATCAATGGCTCATTGATTCTCAGTAACATTCAGAAAGAAAAACTCTCCCATGCTTCACTTTATAGCTTTAATTCTCAAGAATCTCCCCTGAAAGCAAAGTCGCTTTTAATATAAAGTCACCACAGAGATGTTAGCTTGACTGACTCAAAGTTCCTGTGTAATTAGTCCAAATTCATGTTTGAAGAAATAGCTTAATGAGAGACAGTGAATGATGGGTTTTATTTACATCTTGGATAGACACCATAGCCTGTGACTTACCCCTCTAATCACTCTAATATAGTTGTAATTGCATCATCACATTCAATGAAGTCTTGAAGAAGCATTGATCATAGTAAGAAAAAAATTAACACAGACAAAACAAATTTATGGTTTATTTTCATAAATTCAGCTTCTTATCCATTCATGTATTAAAATGGATGGTAAATCAAAACACGGCAGCTCATTAATTGCAATGGGAGCTTCTTACTACACTCAGATGGCAGAAAAAGTTTCTCCCACTTCGTTATGCAGTATTTTCCATGGATAATCATTGCAACATATATTCTAGTGTCTTAACCCTGCCTCTGTTTGGCCAACTGCCATGGGGGCTTTAAAATAATTCAACTCACTGTCCACTTTATTAGGTACAACTTTCTAATATGTAGTGGACCCTCTTTTGCTTCCTAGACCATCCAGAATTCTTCCTGGTATGGATTCAGCAATGTCCTGGAAACCTTCCTTAGAGATACTGGCTCATGGTGACATGATAACAACATGCAGCTGCCATAGATTTGTCAGCTGTGCTCGATTGGATTGCGATCAAGTGACTCTTGAAGCCACAACGGTGGAACCAGCTTGAGACTGCTGAAACATGGCACGATGGATACATGCTGTTTACACCAAGTTCTGACCCTACCATCTGCATATGGCAGCAAAAACTAAGATTCATCAGATCAGGCAATGTTTATATTATTATGTCCTGCCCAGTTTTGTTGAGCATGTGCCCACTGCAGTCTCAGTTTCCTTTTCTAAGGTGACAACAGTGGAACCCTCTGTTGTTGGATGTTTTTTATTTTGTCAAACCATTCCAGGCAAACCCTTCTTCTCTTCTCTGCCTTTCAACCACCAGAATCCCCCCTGCCCACCTAGTCACCTGTTCCCTATTCCCTAATCCGCTCCTAGTATTTATACTGGTCCATTTCCCCCCATTCCTTGCCAGATTGTGCTTTGTAAATTATAGCTTTCCAGCCTTTTCGTACCTGTTTTTGCCTGTCTGTTTCTGACCACCTGCCCGTTTGTCGATTTTGACTTTGGTTTACCTGCCTGTTTGTTACCAAACCCTGCCCATATCCTGGCTTCAACTACTGGCAGGCAGAAGCAGGCATGAGCCTGCTTCTGCCTGCTGAGCCTTAATTAATGTGAATTGTTTTGAGCGTTTACTGGTGTCTCATAGTCATAGTCAAGATTCCAGAAGATCAACAGTTTTTGAAATATTCAAAGCACCACGCCCCTCTGGCACTGGAAAGGTTTTCCTCATAGTCACTTAGATCACATTTTCTCCCCATTTTGATGTTTAATCTGAACAACAACTGAACCTCTTGACCCTGTCTGCATTCTTTTAATGTAATAAATTACCACCACAAGATTGCCTGATTAGATATTTGCATTAATGAGCCAATATGCATAATGAAGTGGCCCCTGACTGTATATATTTGGAAAGTTTAAATTGTGAGTAAAGTTGTGGGGACGTTAAAAATGCTTTGTGAGAGGCTTGAACCATATTTTCAGTGCAAACTCTTGTTAATGTTGGACTGTGGAAAAGGCAGAAATATTGTTCATATGAGCTTTACTGATGATATTCATGGTAAGTGCCAGTCATTTTTTTCAGTCATCACTATGCCAGTGCCAGTTTGGAGATTTCTATCAGCCCACCCAGAGAGCGAGAGGAATTTCATGTGGGTTTCATGTGGACAGGAAGAATTAAAGATGATCTACCTTTTCTTGATTAGAAAAGAAAGTAAGTTGCAATTGCATTCGAAATTTTGTAACATTAACGTGAATTTTTATCAAGATTTCCAACTTCATAAGAGCCTCTAGAGTCACAAGCTTTGGCTATTTTTACATACTTGTATTGTTGGTAACATTTTACATTGTGTCCCCAATTTATCATTCTTAAGCAGTGTATATAAAGCTTTAAAAGTGGTTTAGATTGCAGTGTAATGTAGATGTAAGCAGATAAAAGTGCTTATTAATGTATTTCTCTACAGCTGTAACTACAGCTGGACGCCCGTGGGTAAAATATTTTTTCATAGGAGATGGTATAATTGTTGACAAATGTTGTATATTAATGAAAACTTAAAATGCTCCATGTCACCAGACAGAAGCTGCTAAACCATGTATTATATGTGTGTATACTGCTATGAATGCCAAATATTGGGACATACAGTACCATATTTTTATACAAATGTAATATCGTGAAATTATACTTGTTATATAATAACTGTTATATAATAATTAAATAACATTCTATAAATATTTGGTATGAGGAGGTCAGAGGAATCAAAACACTTCATCATGTCTAATGTATCAAAATAACGTAGTGTCCTCTTAATCACTGTATTAACTCGGAGGACAAGATTTGAAATCTAGATTTGATGTGTGTAGTGTCTTCGGAAACTTGTCACCTCCACTGTTCCGGGTAATCTTAAAATTTTCCTTTGGTTTAAGTCACAGATTGATTGATCGATTGATTTATCTATTTATTTTGGCTTGCCTGAGAAAGTTAAAAACCAAGCTAAAGAGGTAATCCTTTCGCTCCTACAGTCTGGTATTTATTCCAGGCAAACATGAAAGACCAAATGTTGAGATAAAGGCACTTATTGCAACACACCTTAAATCAACTATTTGAATCTTGTCGATCTGTTTGTCAGATTTTGTCATTCACAACTGTAACTGTCTATATTAGTGTCCCTGGTGCCAGCTACCCCACAGGAAACAGGTTCATGTTAAAAATCTGGCTGCCATGGCTGTATGTAACTGCATTTACACCGGAGAAGTAAATACATACAGCAACATTATTTTTATTTCACTTTTATTCCTTTGTTCGATTTGTCTAATTTCGAGATTTTAAACCGTATACATATATTTCCAATGGTATGCATACACGAAATGTATCCTGATTTTTAGTAATGCTACCTGCAGACAGACCAAGACATTGGTTTACTGCCCAAGAATGCAAAATTTCATTATTAGTTTTCCATAGTGACTCCCATTTAGGTTCATGCAGGGAAGGCAATGTGACATCAAAGTATTAGTAGGCCAATATAATTATCATAGCAGTGTCAGCTATCTTAACTGATGGGAGCACAAATAGAGCGTATGTCATTTCTCATCAAACTATTTCTGGCACCACTTCACCTGCTTCAAGGGCGAATTGAGGCTAAAATCATTGGGGAACATTTGTTATCTGCAAAACAAATGTATTATTCATATTCCGCAGTACCCATGCGGTAAACTATTAAAAGGTGAGATCTCCCTCTCCCTCTTAAGGAGCATACCACAGAACTTATGTAGGTGTTCCATTAAGAGGAATGATGTAACCAATCCTGTATCTAGACATTTTGGTGGAATGAAACATCTTTTTGTTGTTATTTTTGTTGGTATAGAAGTGATTAAGCCAAGCCCAAGAGGTGGTAATGTCAGTTTCCTCAGAAAATAATAGAAAAGGATTTTTTTATTCTTTTATCTCAGAAGTTTATCTCCACGGGGCATTAAGGAGGACTGCTCATTAACATTAATGAGTTTTTATAGTTGAGTTTTATGGGCTTGTAAATATTTCTAAACTCCCTGTGGGTTTTTTACAATGTAAGTCATTGCTCTCGCTCACTTTATCTCAGCTTTTGGTTGTCTTTTATTTTTTTACCTTGTATCTGGTTTCGTACCTATCAGTATATGTTCTTTCTATAACAAGTCTTCCTACTTAATACCTTGTCCCTTCCCTTGGATACGACCTATAGGAGGTACTGGACCTCTGTTGTTATGGTAACAATTATACAACCAGTGGGAGCTTACCAGCGGCAGGCGTACCGGACCTTCATCGTCATGGCAACAATAATAAACACTATATTGTAAGTGTTGCTGGAGTTTTGAACCTCTTGAGTTGAAATGACAAAACGGAATCTGAAAGATAATCTTGCAGAACAAGGTCTTCTTTGAGAAAACAAAACAAAGTGAGAAAGTTTTCCACTGCTGCTTACCGGCACAGTAAGATTGTAAAGAATGTTTTTTATGCCAGATCACCACCAACAATAATTATCCTCATGAAATAGCACATTGATATTCAAGTAGACCCTTGACTTTCTGATTTGTTAAAGAATAATAATCAATATATAACAGGCCTGATTAAAATTGATGCATTTATATGGCAGTGACCTTCGAGCATGAGCATGTGCATGTTTGTCTTTTGCTGTATTTGCTATGGCCACACACAGTATGGCATTGGAGGTGATAAAAACCATGGTTTTGAAATAAAAGGTTATTTGTATAGTTATAGAGATACAGTATCTGATAAATAGGTCTATGAGAATTTGTTTACTCTATGAAATAATATAAAAGAGATAATGTTTTCAACATGGTATCACAGTAGAATTAAGAATTATGAGACAGATCATAATCACATCAGTCTTTCTTCAGAATAAATAAATAAAATTAAAGCTCAGCATGGTCACTCTCTCGGAGAGCCCAGTTTTTCTTAGAACCTAAAATAATGGTTTTAAAAGCAAGACACTGGCACTGTGTAAACACTGAGCTACCCATGTATGCCACACTGTCACTTGAGTTTTCTAATGCAAGGTCTACATAAAGAGGCACATGTAGGGGGCTTGTACCAGTGGGCGACTTGTGTAGCCATGAAAGATCTCTGCAAATACTTTGCTGAGTTTGAAAATAATGTCAGTTAAGAAATAACATGTGATAAACCACAATGATTTTTTCAGTAAACCAGAAGCTTATGAGGTTGTTCATAATTACGTCAGGTGTTGTGGCTCTTTGACAACAATGGCCCTAGTCCACATTTATGCACAAGCAACAGCTGGCCTCCTTTACGGTCCAACCAATTCTGGTCTTTTTATTTATCTAATTTTTTTCTGGGTTAATGTTTCATCAAATCAAGAGAAAAACCTTTAGTCAGGCATTAAGGTAATGAGACAGCTGTGAGCAAATTAAGGGAAAGCATGCAAAACATAGTAAGTGTTGCTGATCTGAAAACTGAGGTTGTGCAGGTCCAGCAGGTTGATTTGGCTCCTTATATAGACACCCTGATGCTATCTGGAGGAAAGCAATTACCTCACCAGTCAATCAGACTTTTATTTGTATCCAAACGTGCACACATCTGGAACAAAGTCTGTGTAAAAAATGGTTCTCTTTATTCTCAGTATTAACTCTTTAACTGTCAGCCACATGTTGGATATTCAGTAAAACACAGACAGTGCAGTGTTATGGGAACCGTGCACCAGAGAGAGTGCACATAGAACTGCTAGCAGTGAGCATGTGTGTGTATATTGGCCAACAACACAATGAAAACTTTGTTAGTTAACAGCAACATGATTTTGTGACACATCATCTACAGACACTGTTTTCAGAAGGCAAGTGACTAAGTGAAACATAGATTATCCTCCAACACACCTGACCAGATGTGTTGATCGAAAGGGGTAGTTATGCAATGGTTTACATAAATCATGTGCATCAGTATTGCTGGGATTCGAAATGTGTCTTAAGAAATAGATGTCTGACTTTTGACCAAGCTATATTTATTTTTTCTCTTATTTTTCTTATACTCCATCTGGAGTTTTTAATCTGGCTCAGTATTTGTAGCCTGATTATGTTTTTCACACAGTCCTTGGTTTCATCACAGCTTTCATCTCCTTCAGTGATTTGTGTACTTAATATGGGCATGACCTTCCAGCTCTGCAGCCCACTCTTGCACTGACTTTCTTTATGTGCACTGCATTTTTAAATAGCCAGACAAGACAAAGTCAAGGCCACATCAGCTCCCCAGTGTTACTACTATCATAGCACATCAGGAGATCAAACAGTAGTGTTTTATTCACATTTCATCATGTGGTCGTAATACTGATGTTTCTAAAGAATTTTAAATAAATTCAAAATACTATGACCTTACAGTTTCACAATACAAAGAGTTGCTCAGAGCCACAGCTGGCTAGATGAAATAGAACATTTTTTTTCATTATGTGTTCATGTAAATAGTTCCTTTTCTGCTATCAAGCCATGGCTCTCCCTACCTGGTGCATGTCATGTCTACCTGCTGGAGCGCTCTGGACCAGTGCAGGCTGTGCCACAAAGGCGCACAGCTGCTTTTCCTGATCTTTTAGCAGAATGGCCTCCCGCAAGTCAGCTGTAGATCAAACTGACAATCACACTGAAAAGTGACACGTGTGTCATCAAAGTAATTTAGTGCCTGTGTCTCAGGGTTTACCTGATAAACACAAGGCTGTACGTCTTGCAACCAGTGTGCGTTCTGCTTTTGCAAGTTGTTTAGGCTGCAAAGTTGGTTAATGGCCGTAGTTAATGTAAATTTAGATTCAATGGGACTCTGAGTTTGAGATTGCAAAAGAGATGCACAGAGAAACCCTTACTGGCAGCCAAAAGTTATTACAGATCTAATGTGATAACTCTGAGAGGCAAGAAGTGTGAAGCAACTGCAGCTTCAGTTTTTGTACCAACTTAATATTGGTACAGTTAGAGTTGTAGAGTTAGAGTTTGACTGACCTTCTTGCTAAATTATAGTTGAGAAGATTAAAACCTTTTCAGTCTGTATGGTAAATACGATATGGAAGCTAGCAGCCAGGTAGCTCAGCTTAGCACAAAGACTGAAAACAGGGGCAAACAGCTAGTCTAGCCCTGCCCAACAAACCCTTTAATCCCTTTAATCCCTTCCATCTTATACCATTTACCAAGCCAGTCTACTGAATATGTAGAGTTGTGCAATGATACAATCAATATCCAAGCTAGCGGCCCACTTCTTAATTGTTTTTTGGCACATTGCTCCGCTTGCTTGTGCCTCGGTGGGATAATGTGAAATCAGCAGCAGTAATGTGTATTGCATTGCCCATGTATTCATGTACATGCCTAATAAAAGCAAAGCGGGGGAACAACACATGAAACAATTGCTCCATAGTGCTGCTAGTGTTCAAAACCTCCACACAAACTCCTTTTGTAATTCATCCTCTAGCCAGAAAATGCCCACCAATAGAACCACTGATATCCCACTGCATCCCATAATTGCTGCTTATCAAATGCAACAAGAACCTGCCTACAAGCTCCTTTTTAAGTCCTACGATCTAACAAGTTGCATCTCACTGCTTTAACTCTACGATCACGGTGTAACCAACAACAGTTTTACAAGGGCTTATGTGGCAGGCTGTTTCTTAGCTGGTGAGTTCAAGGTGACAACAAGAGTGCAGGAAGTCACTGTGCCCAGCCAAGGAATACTCCAGCGCCCAGACCCTTGTAAGGTTCCCAGTCTAGCTGTTTCCAGCTGGATGCTTCTTCATAAATATCAGACAGATATGAAAGTGGTATTGAACTTCTCATTTAACACTTGGCAAGACGGAATATTTACTTTAACATTGTGGTGGGGCTATAGTCTAATAATTGCAAATAATTAGGTAATTTTTAGATGCCAGTAATGAGGACTCAAAGACAGGAGACTGAAGAATGATGCATTTTGACCGAACAGAATACAGCCCTGCTGTTATCTAGATTAGGTGGCTGTGAATGGTACTGCTTGTTTGATGGTTCTTTGGAATCACAATGGCTTGTTTGTAAATTTTCTGTTCCCATTGTTAGCAGGTTAGAATACCATCCTCATCCTCCTGACATTAGAGGGCGACATTGAAAGAATGCACTGAGCTCTAGCACAAATAACTGCAACAGCAAATTCTACGGGACAGTCCCTATACACACAAAACATTGTGAGGCTCCAGATGGTTGGAAACAGGAACCTTTATACCTCCTCGCCTCTTACCTTTAATGAGGCAGAATGAGTCAATATGAAATGGCACATGTCGCCCTGGTACTGAAATATATCAGATTCCTCTGATAATCAAAGGTTGTGACTCACATTCAAACATGTCACGTTCAGTCAACACAATCAAGCTATCTTTCCTCCCACCCTCACTTTTCTGATTATTCTGTTACTGCTGCTGGTTAGGCTATCTGCTCCTAAACGCTACATATTGCTGTCAAAGGTTGTGTTGATTTGATTTTTGTGTCCAGCAAAAAAATGTCTGCCTCACCAGACAGGCATTTAAACTGTTGTTGTGCTTCGGAGCCTAATACAGGACTTGGTTATTGGCAATAATTAGTGATTATTAAAATAATCATTAATAATTGTAAAGATTTGGATGGATTGGCTTAATCAGGATTACTAATACGGGGCACCACCGGGAAAACCCGGACTAATAGCTGAAATTCAGATGCAACCTCACATAAGGCACCATCCGTTGTGCAGTGCAGGAGCAATGAATTGGCTATTAGCTACAATTACTGATTATCAAGGATAATCTCGAGTAATTATTAAAATTAACAGAATCCGATCAATTTAAACCATCAAGAACGGGCACCACCGGACAAACCCGGACCAATAACCAACTGTTGGATTCAGTCTCAAGAAAGGGTGTTCACTCAGAATTGCCAATAATTTGGAACTATTGTTAATTCTATAGTGAATAGGAAGGTAAAGAGGTCGGCACTGACCTTGTCAACCAGCTTGTTATCACAGTACGTGAACAGAAACACAAATAAACTTCTCTTTTAGCAATAACAGAATTTATTATCATCAGCAATATCACCTTCAATTATCATCACTTTCAAATAATAAATCTTATTATTTACTACTAGCTACCGATCGTGAAATTGTGTAAGTATTGAGGTAGGTATGTGTGAGTATGTGTGAGTATCTGTATGGTGGTGTGTGTATAAGTGTGAGTGTGTGTGAGGGCGCGTGAAGGGGGGGTCTATGTGTGTGCGCGCCAGAAGGGAGGCGGACAGTGGTGGCGGACGTGTCTAGTTACAGTCACGTCACGCGAGGGTCGGCCGGAGGGGAGTCTGTGGAATGTAGTGACGTTACACCGTTACCACCAGACTGGACAAAGAAACTAGGTGGGGCAGGTTCGAACCCTCAGCGAGGCGTTGAATCGAACGTTGCGTTAGTGGAAGCAGAAACAGACAAGTTCAACCAAAGACGCTCTGACGATCGTGGTTTAGAGACAGTGTTTCCTGTATCACACAGACTTTACTCGACTCAGTTGATGAGTGTCGCGAGTCTGGGCCTTTAACTGACACAGAAAGTACTGGTCTCGATCGTGATACAGAGCGGGACAGAAGTTATCCGCTGCAGGCGGATAACTTATAATTCATTCAATGATGTTCACATATGAATTAAATAACACACAACCCATGTAATCATAAACATTCGACAGCTTATTACACTTTAGTTACTAACGTCTGCCCAGAGCTATAAGCCTCTTACTTTTTGACGAGAGTCCAGCGGTGCGGCGAGCTCGTCCTCGGCGTCCGTTTGCAGGAGAAGAGTCGTTGGTTAGCGGCTCTCGGCTAACTTATTTTCTCGACGAGATGGTTAGTCTCCGACGAGGTGCTTGATTCGGCTCACGGCGGGAATTCTTCGTCGACTCAGAAGAAGCAGGATCTGTGTCCTTCGTCTTCTTCAGGTAGGACACGTTAGCTACCAGGTTTCACCTCCTTGGGCGTCCGGGCGAAGGCGGTCTGCGACTCTGGTACGAGTTGAGCGGTGTCGGCGACACACAGCGAAGCGAGGGCGGCTGGAACAGCGGAATTCCGCTGACTCACGGTTAGTTAGTTAACTCAGAAACTTTGACTACAACTAGTGTTCGCCACGAGGGACGAGGTCTAGATCTGGGTGCGGTTGTTGATGCCACTTCTATTGGCGAGGAGTTCTCTGATCTTGGTGAGGGTCCAACGCAGAAGGGTGCGGTTATCGGTGCCACTTCTATTAGCGAGGAGTTCTCTGGTCTTGGCGAGGGTCCAACGCAGAAGGGTGCGGTTATCGGTGCCACTTCTATTAGCGAGGAGTTCTCTGGTCTTGGCGAGGGTCCAACGCAGAAGGGTGCTTACGGTGCCACTTCTATTAGCGAGGAGTTCTCTGGTCTTGGCGAGGGTCCAACGCAGAAGGGTCCAACGCAGAAGGGACGAGTTTCAGGAGTTTCTGTGTTAATATAACTTTAGGTGACGTCACGAATTGGTGGTGATTCTGACGGATTTAGCCCAATGGGATCCGTGGAGATTTTATGGTCCCGCTGTTCGGAGGGCACCGCGCCCGTTGGGGGTCGTCCATTTGGTCAGGTATCCAACTGGGACCTCGTGGTGGGGGGATGCTCTGCTGAGTTCTTTGTCTCCCTTGGTTATTTACACGTGGCCTTAGCTGGATCCCAGGTTTGGGTGTGCCTGTAGGCCTTCTTTGTCTTACAGTCCGTTAGTGAGGCACAACACCTCCCCTTTGATCTGAAGGCTGGGATGCTGGTCGCGGCCTTTGGATCAAATTAGGAACAGTTCTGTAGCTTGTGTGTAACCTGGGTTTCAAAGTCCATGTGTTCCTGTGGTTAACAGGAGGTGACAGTTCATACAGTTCTTAAGAGTGCAGAGGGCTTTAGCATCTGGGCAGTTCTGAGGCTAACTCTGGGCAGAGTTCTCATAACATTAGCTAAAGTCTAGTGTCAAGACATGATACAATCAAGGTTGTCACATTCTTTGCCGTTTGATATTATTGCTGTGGTTCCCTAGTGGAGTGAACAAAACATAAACATAAACACATGAAAATAATACCAAAGAACAAAAGGACGGGAAGGAGAAAGGGAAGAGGAAGAAAGATTGTTAGGTGGCTATCATGTCTATCGGGGTTGAGGTGATGGAGGACTATGTTCTCGATATGTATGATGGCTCCTTGAGGAACCCTTATGAACACTGTGCTTGTGGCCTATGGTATGCAGTTATTCCCCCCTTTCCTACTGTGTCACATCTCCATCCCTCTGGGGAGGAGTTGACTGTGCTCCTTCAGAGGGCGAGAGTGGTCTGAAAGGCTGGATTTGGGTTGCATGAATTGGGGGATTTGCAACAAGTTGTCGGATGGCTTGGATGTCTGAGTCTCGTTCCTGCATGGTCACGAGATCTGCGTCCCCCAGGTTCTGCCTAAGCATAGGGTCTGTGCGTGGTCTTGAGGGTCTTCTCGTCTTCCTCGCGCTTGCTGCCGGGTGACAGCGTTCACCGAGGGAGCGTTGGTTGTAGGGAGCCATTCTTCCTTGAACTCCCACGGTGTACCCTGTTCCGCGCCCAGCTTAGCTAGGCGGTCAACCGCTTCGTTGCCATCTTTGTCTGGACGGAAATTGGTGAGTGTCCTTTGACCTTCTTCCAGTACACTGTCATCCTCGGTCCCTCGCGAGCTGGTGGCGCAGGCAAGGAAGAGTTCGGAGTTCTTAACTTCCTTATTCTAGCATTCCTCATGCCGTTTCCTTCCACACCGAGAGGTGACAAATGAAGCTGTGGCGGCGTGGTTGGAGTCTGAGCAGATCACCAGCTGTTCCATAGCCATTTTGGTAGCTTGTTGGGCGCAATGAGTACTGCAGCGATTTCTGCATATTGACTCGTTCTGGCACCCAGCTGGAAGCTGTTTGGTTAAATCAGCCGTGTGGTTGACCCAGACGCCGACTCCTGCTCGGTTGGCGTTCATGTTGGTAGGAGCAACCGTCCACGTAGACTTCTGGCAGGCCTAAGCAGGCATTTGCGTCATAGTAGTGGTGGTTGGAAGGTGGTGATGGAGTGGCGATGAATGTAGGTTCCGGGTTTGCTTGCTCCTCACAGTCGCAATGTTTACAGTCGGCCAGGCCCTGGCTTAAAGCCATTCGGTGGTTCTGGGCGTACTTCACCTCGACGTCGTAGCCTTGCAATGCCATCATCCACGAGGCGATGCGACTGTTCGATACCCGTCCGTCCCTCAGGCGCTGACTGTTGAGGAATGCAACAGGTTGATGGCAAGTCTCAATAATCACCTTTTGTCCTCCGATGTAACTGCGAAAATGTTCCACAGCCCATACGGTGGCCAGCAGGGCCTTTTCGCAATCCGAGAACTTGATCTCAACGCTGCTGAGGGGTCGGCTTGCGTAGGCGACGACCCGTTTGTCTGTATCATATTTCTGTGCCAGGGCGGCGCTGAGACAGTGGGAAGAGAAGCTAGCCTTGAGATGAAATTCTTTGTCCTTGTCAGAGTAGGCAAGGCAGGATGCGAACAAAGTTTTTTCTTTCATCCATTGGAAAGACTGCTCTTGAGGTTCTTTCCACTCAAACGGTTTGTCCTTCCGGAGTAGTTCAGTGAGGGGTCGGGCTATTTCTGCATAATCCTCCACGAATTGTCGGGAGTAGTTGCAGACCCCTAGGAAGCTTCTGAGTTCCGACACGTTTGTCGGAGCTGCAATGTCGCGGATGGCTTGGAGCCTTCCGGATTGTGGCTCGATGCCATCGGCGCCCACTGTAAGGCCCACATATTCTACTTTAGTGCGGCACCACTGGCCCTTGGCAAGTGCCAATTTGGCTCCAGCGGCCGCAAGTTGGTCGAGAACATGTCGGATCTCGGTCAGGTGCTCCTCAAAGGTTCCGCTCCTCATGAGGATGTCGTCCACGTAGATGAGGTTGCCGCGAGCGGCCGCGTCACTCATGGCTTTGTGGAGGAAGATGTTGAATTCCGCTGGAGAGTTTGAATACCCGAACGGGCAGCGGTTCCATGTATATTGGCGATTTCGAAGGAAAGCCAGCTTATACTGGTCAGCAGGGTCAACTTTCATAGTCCAGAAGCCATTGGCCACATCCACAGTGGAGAAAAACGGGCCCTTTTACCTTGGCTAGTTCTTGATCCAAGTGGATCATGGGCCATCGGAGAGTGGAACCTGTTTGTTCAATGGTCGGTAGTCGATGGTGAGTCGCCATTTACGGTTGGTTTCAGCACCGCCAGATTGGGGAGTTATGCGTTGAGTTACATTCCTGATGATTCGCTTTTTCCAGCAGTTTGTCGAGGATCCCTGGATTGACTCATAAGCAGCCAACGGAATTTTGTACTGTCGCATTTAGCGTTGGAGGTGCGTTAGGGTCGGTTGGGATGCGGACCGTATGAAGGTCAGTTACTCCACAGTCATGAGGGTCTTTTGAAAATGTGCTGGAACTCTCGGAACAAGCTCCAGTGCATTTCTCTGGTCGTCTGTCGTCAGTGCATCTGCCTTTGCGAGCTGCTGATCGATCTCAGAATCGAGTGGATCCAGGTTCCTCCCGAGGAGGCCGGGTTCCGGGGTCACTCGGAGGGGGGTCTCCTGGTTGTGTCACCAGGGAGTATACCACCAGGTCGCCTTCGGTGCCCAGAGTGGCGCTGCATATTGCCTCACTCTGCAATGCCTCATGACGGGTGATGGCGATCATGTGGGTCGGGATGTGAACCGGTTCCTCTGGGTTATCATCTTTGGTCAACGATGGAGGCAGTGCTCCAATGACTGGTATGGTCAACTCGAAGTCATGGAAGGAGCTGTCAACCAGCATTCCCAGCGGCTGTCTTGCCATCACTTGGATCGGGGCATTTGTTAGGTTCTGAACCAGCAGGTATGCTGAGCGGTGGTTCAGTTCAAGCAGGGGTGTGCCACAGACTGACAGGTTGAGTTTCCTGAAACAGTTTAAAGGCTGGAAGAACGCTTGCGAGCCGTAGCTCTTCTGCCCTCTAAGAATCACCAGGCGAATGGGGACGCCTGCCGTTCGTGCAGGGATAGTCATGTCGACCTCGCTGGCAACCTGACATGCTTGGGGTATGGTCTGTCCTGATGTCAGATGCTCTGCTTCGAGGGAAGGTGGGTGCTTCCCGGCGTCGGCTTGGGACCACAAGACTTGGTTGACTGTGTCCAGCTTGGCACCCAGTCTGACGAGGAGGTCGGCCCCAACGAGGAATGGGGTTTGAAGCTGAGGCACTACGCTCACCAGGTGCACAACCTCTTTTCTCCCAATACGCACGGATAGGGCGCACACTCCAATTGCTTTGTCTGGTGGCTGCGATGCCTTTGCAGGGAGCAGGCAGTGACTTCGCCGTGCGAAGGGAGGCGGGGTTCGGCTTCGGCACACGTCCTTATACAGGTCCTGGCTGATGGCAGTTTTCTCTGACCACAGTGCCAGGAGTACATCTGGGGCTAAGGTGTCGTTCAGGTGCACGCCTCCGATGACTCGGGGACTGTACAGTGCGTCATCTGTGTTCTTCAGTGAACAGAGGAACGATTCATGACAGTGCAGGGGTTCATGACTGCCCGCCGGTGGCGGCAGGGGGTCTGCAGCTGGTGTGGAGAGGTCAGGGCCAGTCTCGGGCACAGGAGGGGGCATGAGCATTGGTAGGGATTTCTTGTATCCTTGGATGGCATCTACTCGCTCCCCTGGGGTCAGCAGATCTGTCTCCACATTTAGTGGCTTAGGAGCATCAACCTGAGCCCAGATGTGTCCGCGGTGGCAGTCGATGAGCGGAGCCAGTCGGTCCAGTAGGTCTTGGCCGATGAGGAGTGGCTCTGTGTCAAGGGTGCAGATGTGTAGCGGGTGAACGAGGGTCATCTCTTGGAATGTGAGGTCCACCCAAGCCCGTCTGGTTATGGGTGATCGGTCCTGCGTGTAGCTTGTGATGCTCATATCGCAGGGTTCGATCTGCGGTGGTTTGCCCAAGTTGTGCATTGCTTTAGCAATCTTGGTGAACATGTGCATGTTTATCAGGCTGATCTCTGACCCAGAGTCCAATAACGCGAGGGTGCTGGTGCAACCCCCTATTACGACCTTGGCGTTGCCCTTCCGCACCAAGTCGCCCAGGAAAGACAGAAAAGGGGGGCGTGGAGTGGTATGTGTCATCGCGTCTGGTTCTTCTGGCTTCGCCCCCCACCCTACGAAGTAGACTTTGGCGGCGGCGGGTGCGGGGGTCTGGCCTAGTCATGTTGAGGGATTTCCGGTATCGGGTTCCTTTGGGGAATCCGGGGGACCTGATGGACGGCGTAGCACGTCGAGCTGCTTCACCACTTCGGTGGTGAACTTCCGGATTAATTCCTCCATATCCGGTTGCTGGTCCTTCCTCTGGGGACCCGGGTGTCCCCACGCCCCTTTCTCTTGGTACCCTTGTCTGGGGTTCCGATCGAACCGGTCTTTTCCTTTTTGCGGAAAGTTTCCACGTTGTTGTGGCCTTATCGGTTCCTGCCTGGGAATATAATCATCATCCCTCTGGTTCCGTCGTACGTTTTGAGGGGGAGGTGATTGGTGTCTCTGGGGTCTTGTCCGGCCCTCCGTTTGTACGAGGCAGCTCCTTGCCTTCCAGCGTCAAGCTGTCGTTCTCTGAGGTCTGGATTCCCAGGACCCTGGTGGTGTCGCGTCCACCAGTCTTGGGCGGCGCGTCTCCCAGGCCAACTGTGCAAATTTCCTAACCTCCTTCATGCTGAGGTCATCGCGACCTACAATGCATCGTGACTTCGTAACGATATGCTTTCGTGGAGGTTGTGGAGGAACAAGGACTTAAAGCCGGTCATCCTCCAAACCTGGAGTCCTGCATCCACGAAGTATGTGGTTCTCAACCGTTGGTAGTAGATGAGGGACTCGTTTTTCTTCTGCAAGATATTCAAAGCACTGAGGGTGGCGGAGGTCTCATCGGTGTACATTGAATATTCTTCCCGGAGGGCCTTCCGCAGTGCGGATAGTGGTACCGGTGTCCGTTGGTAATGTCTCCATGAACGCATGGGCGCTCCTTGCCGTGGTCTTCCATATTAATTTATGCTTCTCCGTGAAGTAGCATTGGGTAAGTCGGACAGACAGTGGTTGACCTCACGAAGGTAGTCGTCGACATTAGCGTTTGGCTGTCCGGTCGAAGCTCTATGTCCTTTGCCAGGGACTCAATCTGTCGGGTTCGCAGGCCTCGACTTTGGTATAACTGCTCGGTGTCAGAGTCCGAGCTCCAAGTCGTTCAGGTCAAGGTAGCGATGAGGCGATTGTTCCTCCTTGGTGGTGGCGAAGGACTGCGCCTGAGGGTGTGCCTCTCGGCTCACGGTTTGGTGGCCGTCTGAAGTCATCCCTGCCATCATGGGCATGGGGATGGTCACCCTCTTTTCTGTTTGAACGGGTGTAGCTGGGGGTAAAAGGGCGCTCGGCCTCCCGACTCAGGACGTTGGCGTCCCAAGGGCGACCTGATGGGGGCGCTTGGTAGTCATCGATGACGACTAAGTTAGAGGTTCCCCCATTAGGAGTGGTCCGACTCCTGGTTCCCCCCTCTTTTCGCGCTGTGTTAGACAGCTTCAGGGTTTCCATCTTCCGAGACAGGAACCTCTCGCTTGAGGATGAAGCTCGATTCTCCTGGTCCTGTAAGTCTTCTGAATGGGGGTGTCGGCGGTTGTCTGCGCCTGTAGGGATGAACTCTTCTAGCTCAGGGACGTCGTCCTGTACTTCCTGGGCTAGATCATCGCTACTTCCCTGACCGGACCAGTTCTCTTTGGGCCTGAATCTTGCTCCTTGGTGAGCGGTGCGGACCTCTCTTTGCAGGAGCTTAAGACTTCCCTGCGCTTGGTCCCGCTCAGCCTGGGTGGTTTGCACCTCTTGCCACAGGCTGGCAATCGATTTCTGCAACTGAGTGACCTGGTTTTGGTACTCGGTTATCTGCAGGTGAGTGTGGCGCTGGTATAACAGGAACAGCTCGCCTATCACATCCTGGATGATGCGTTCGGGTTTTCCGGCTGGGTTGTTAACATAATCAGCTATTTCCTGTAGCAACATGACAGCGTTTTGACTGTAATTATTGAGCCTCTCTTGTTCTCCTGGGGAGGGAAGGAGGCCGTGACCACATCTCTCAGGATTGGTCCCAGTAACTTCTCAGGAGCTTCAGCTCCATCCATCTGGGGTTTTTGGGGATTCATTTTCTTAATGACTATGCCCTGCCCAGTGGGTTTGCACAAATTCTTATTTGAAAATGTTGTGTTGCTGGCACAGGTGAATGTTTACACCTGCGGCTTACAAGCTGCAGTTCTATCTGCAATTTAGAACTGTCTTTTCACCTCACTAACTGCTACCACAAGGCCTATTTACTTGGCAGGTAGTGAATAGAGAAGTGCCGAATTCTTAAAGAAATTGAATTTCAAAAGAAAAAAAAAATTTTTTCAAAAAAAATTAAAATTAATAATTCGAAATTATTAATTTGTGTTAATCTGTCTGATACTGTGATAACTCTGGTATCTTCAAGGCCTCACACGGGGCACCATTTGTTGTGCTTCGGAGCCTAATACAGGACTTGGTTATTGGCAATAATTAGTGATTATTAAAATAATCATTAATAATTGTAAAGATTTGGATGGATTGGCTTAATCAGGATTACTAATACAGGGCACCACCGGGAAAACCCGGACTAATAGCTGAAATTCAGATGCAACCTCACATAAGGCACCATCCGTTGTGCAGTGCAGGAGCAATGAATTGGCTATTAGCTACAATTACTGATTATCAAGGATAATCTCGAGTAATTATTAAAATTAACAGAATCCGATCAATTTAAACCATCAAGAACGGGCACCAGGACAAACCGGACCAATAACCAACTGTTGGATTCAGTCTCAAGAAAGGGTGTTCACTCAGAATTGCCAATAATTTGGAACTATTGTTAATTCTATAGTGAATAGGAAGGTAAAGGTCGGCACTGACCTTGTCAACCAGCTTGTTATCACAGTACGTGAACAGAAACACAAATAAACTTCTCTTTTAGCAATAACAGAATTTATTATCATCAGCAATATCACCTTCAATTATCATCACTTTCAAATAATAAATCTTATTATTTACTACTAGCTACCGATCGTGAAATTGTGTAAGTATTGAGGTAGGTATGTGTGAGTATGTGTGAGTATCTGTATGGTGGTGTGTGTATAAGTGTGAGTGTGTGTGAGGCGTGAAGGGGGTCTATGTGTGGAAGGCGGACTGAGGTGGACGTGTCTAGTTACAGTCACGTCACGCGAGGGTCGGCGGAGGAGTCTGTGGAATGTAGTGACGTTACACCGTTACCACCAGACTGGACAAAGAAACTAGGTGGGGCAGGTTCGAACCCTCAAGGCTGGGCGCTCGGCTCGGAACGTGTGCGTTAGTGGAAGCAGAAACAGACAAGTTCAACCAAAGACGCTCTGACGATCGTGGTTTAGAGACAGTGTTTCCTGTATCACACAGACTTTACTCGACTCAGTTGATGAGTGTCGCGAGTCTGGGCCTTTAACTGACACAGAAAGTACTGGTCTCGATCGTGATACAGAGCGGGACAGAAGTTATCCGCTGCAGACGGATAACTTATAATTCATTCAATGATGTTCACATATGAATTAAATAACACACAACCCATGTAATCATAAACATTCGACAGCTTATTACACTTTAGTTACTAACGTCTGCCCAGAGCTATAAGCCTCTTACTTTTTGACGAGTCCAGCGGTGCGGCGAGCTCGTCCTCGGCGTCCGTTTGCAGGAGAAGAGTCGTTGGTTAGCGGCTCTCGGCTAACTTATTTTCTCGACGAGATGGTTAGTCTCCGACGAGGTGCTTGATTCCGGCTCACGGCGGGGAATTCTTTCGTCGACTCAGAAGAAGCAGGATCTGTGTCCTTTCGTCTTCTTCGTGAAACGGGTAGGACACGTTAGCTACCAGGTTTCACCTCCTTGGACGTCCGGGAGCGAAGGCGGTCTGCGACTCTGGTACGAGTTGAACGGTGTCGGCGCGACACACAGCGAGGCGGCTGGAACAGCGGAATTCCGCTGACTCACGGTTAGTTAGTTAACTCAGAAACTTTGACTACAACTAGTGTTCGCCACGAGGGAGGTCTAGATCTGGGTGCGGTTGTTGATGCCACTTCTATTGGCGAGAGTTCTCTGATCTTGGTGAGGGTCCAACGCAGAAGGCCGGTTATCGGTGCCACTTCTATTAGCGAGGAGTTCTCTGGTCTTGGCGAGGGTCCAGCAGAAGGGTGCGGTTATCGGTGCCACTTCTATTAGCGAGGAGTTCTCTGGTCTTGGCGAGGGTCCAACGCAGAAGGGTGCGGTTACGGTGCCACTTCTATTAGCGAGGAGTTCTCTGGTCTTGGCGAGGTCCAACAGAAGGGTCCAGCAGAAGGGCGAGTTTCAGGAGTTTCTGTGTTAATATAACTTTAGGTGACGTCACGAATTGGTGGTGATTCTGACGGATTTAGCCCAATGGGATCCGTGGAGATTTTATGGTCCCGCTGTTCGGAGGGCACCGCGCCCGTAGTAGTCGTCCATTTGGTCAGGTATCCAACTGGGACCTCGTGGTGGGGGGATGCTCTGCTGAGTTCTTTGTCTCCCTTGGTTATTTACACGTGGCCTTAGCTGGATCCCAGGTTTGGGTGTGCCTGTAGGCCTTCTTTGTCTTACAGTCCGTTAGTGAGGCACAACACTGTGCATTATCCATACCTCTGCAATATCTGCGTGATGGGTCTGTGCAGCCCTTGGGGGATTTCTATTTTCCTTTCTGCGAAATAAAAGTGCATGATTTGCTTAAAAAAGGGCTTCTCTGACATGTTTTTGATAGAGCTATTTTATCTTTCTTTTCTTTTAACCTAAGTTTTTAGGTTATTGTAGTGTTCAGTGTTTACCACAAATGCTGACAGCTCTGACTAAGTGGTGCTCCATGGGTATTAGATTGAAACTTCTGGATCAATCCAAGAAAGACGAGAAATAGTCCTCACTGTAATTGCCAATCTCAGACACAAAAGGATCAAAGTTTCACTCTTTGGTATTCCAGAAAAATCACAAAATTGAAATATGCATCCCTGGCTATTTCATACAGTCACACTAAAAAGAATTCAAGTTTTTTTCTGTCATGTTTCATCATTATACAACAATGAATCACAAAGGATTTAATGCAACTTTTTTGGCTGGAAAAATCAGGATTTCAGTAGTTCAGAGCACACTTGTTCTGTTGTCTGACAACAGAAACAGAAGAACATATAAATGAGACCAGCTTTATTTGGAATTCAGCTGGATTAAAATACTGTATGTGTGAGTCTGTAAGAAACCTTTCACTTAGGGAGACAATGACCACATCCAAAGCCAAATCTACACAGGAATGGTTTAATAACAACAATCTGTGGCTGGAAAAAAGGTGTTCATTCACAATTGTCCAGATTTTCAAAGCTGATAGAGAACTATTGACACAGATTTAATGTGCACTAGATTCAATGTGCTGAAAAAGCCACATCAAATCTACTTCAATTTACTGTTGTATAGCAATAAATAAAAGTCAAGCTCTTATCAAACAAGCAAGATATGTGTTGTAGCAATATACAGTTTAATCTTACAACTGACAATGTGCACTTTAGGTTTTAGCAAAAGTATGATAAAAAAAAAAGATCAAAGTCCTCTCTTGGCTCACGTAAAATGTTATGTTATGACTTGTGAATAACAGTGTGTCTATTACTTATGAGTAATGTCGGTTGCTGTGTAGTCTTGCTAAGATACCTTTTCTTTGTTTCCTGTCCAAGCACGGATATGATGAGCAGCCTCAGTGCTTCCAATGGTTCTGTTGATTGCTGCCTTGGTCCTCCATCTTATTAGCTTTCAGTATCATTACTTTTGCTTTTTCCTTGTTATCATTGTGACCTTGCACTGAGAAGTCAAGGATGAGATGTGAGGCAAAGGAAGGAGACGTATTTATCGAATGGATTCCAACCAAGTTTGGATGTGAAAGATGGAGCTGTCCCTAGCGATATAAAAAACGGGCACCCTTTAGCTGACATCTTTCATTTAATTAGGATCAAGACACCTTCAGAAGGCTCAGCTGTGATTTCAGGCATCTGAAACCCTTCTCACTCACCACTACAGAGAGCTAAAGCTGTTATAGCAGTACTCATATGTAGCTCTGAACTTATTAGTCTCTCTGAGCCAGCGAGGACAGCTACCAAAACAGCTTTTAAGATTTCAGCTATATGCGGTTTTTGACCTTTTAGTTGCCAAGTGTACCCAGACTACTGTGTTTTTTTGTATATCGTCTTTTACTCATATATTTCAGCCTTTGCTTGATTAGGCAACACTGTATAACAAGAGTAAAGTCAGCATTTTAAATTACAATCCAGTGTGGGTAATGCTTTAGTTTAAAAAATATAACCTGAATGACTGTGGTCTAATTGCAGCATTTTTATCCAAGCTTTTGTTTAGTTTTACTACAGAGGCTGAAAGTCTTTAGGAGTCAGAGATCAAGGTTGTGGTATTTCTGATAAATTTTGATAGAGCACTTTATCCGTCACAGTTCATTTCAACGT
>CM029126.1:20846526-21019026 GCA_016859345.1 Istiophorus platypterus | reverse complement strand
ATACGCAGGAAGGAGATTACTCCAAAACAAGTGGACCACATCTGGAAATCAATGACAATTGCACAGTATGTATCTGTTTTACATTACTTTTGGAACATGCCCACTGGTCATGATGTTTGTAGTTTCTTGTAGCTAATTAATGTCATCATTGCTGTTTTAGTTTACAGAGAGTGCTGGGCCTAAAGTCATTGGATGGAATGTTAAACCCTACACGTGTGAACGGCAAGCACATTGTTCACAATGTGTTCAGTGTTAATAAGGCAGGCATCGTCATATTGGAGAACAAAGCCGGTATGATGCATTGATTTATAATTTGAAGAGAAACTTTGTTACTTCATTGCTACTTAAATGAATGTTAGACTCACCTATTTCCTTTTGCATCTCCAGAGGACATGCCCTATTGGGTGGTATCAGCAATGAAATGCCTCGCCAACTGTGAGTATAAGTTTGTTACCTACTCTAAAGATTTATGTTAAAATATAAAAAAATCACCATCCGCTTTGGGACTTGTTTAACATCTATTTTATGTAATAGTTGAAGTTGAACAAAGCAGGAAGCTTAATGACATCACCTTGAACCT
The DNA here is from genome assembly GCA_016859345.1 of Istiophorus platypterus. Classification (NCBI taxonomy): domain Eukaryota; kingdom Metazoa; phylum Chordata; class Actinopteri; order Istiophoriformes; family Istiophoridae; genus Istiophorus; species Istiophorus platypterus. Next base: position 21,018,446 of record CM029126.1, on the reverse strand, counting down.
TAAACTGTGAGAGAGATTTTCCAAAGTTTACGGTTTGTTTTTTGTTTTTGTTTTTAAGCATTTTAATATTTATTTGAGAAAATTTATGCAGATTAGTCATTAGTGGAAGCCCTAGTATGCACACATATGCCAGAAAACCTTGAGTGCTATTGAGCCGTATTTATGTGCTTGCATTTAACATCAACTGGGGTTAACTGTATATCTGTTGTTGTTGGGGTTTTTTTTGTTTGTTTTTTTTTTTTTTCAATTTCTTTTGAAGAGGAAAAAGAACTGTATGTGTCTTCTTTCTCAGGGCCGAATGGCAATGAAGCCAAACAGCCAGTGTACCAAGGTTTTGAGAGGGATGTTCTAAGAACAGTAGCAGATTATTTTGAGAGACTCAAAGAACCCCTGCTGACTTTCCATCTATATGACGTGTTTGTCAACATTCTCAGTAAGTACTTCAACAAGTGGATCTGTTATTGATATTTGTTCTCTGCTACGGGTGAACATTGCCGCTGTTGAGTTTATCTAGGCTGTATGTTTGCCTTCAGGAGCAATACTCTTCTCTCTTCATATCTCTGTAGGTCTGCTGCAGGAGCAGGAGGTTGCCACTGAGGCTCTTCAAGTCAGCTGTCTCTTACTGCCACCGTCCAACCGAAGACGCCTCCAGCTTTTACTGCGTCTCATGGCACGGGTCTGCCAAAACCCCCTACTGCCTCCACTCAATGACACCATTGCTACCCGCACACTGGTACAAATTCCCATCAGTTACTCACTAAATGTCTGTGTGCTACTTTCGATACTACTTGGAGAAAACAGAATACTGTAAATTTGACATTGCTGCAAGTAACACTACCTTTTATAAAGCTTGTGAGATAAAACATTATTGATATTGTGTAAGAGAGGTTTCTAGGCCTTAGTTCGTTGTATGGATTTTTTGTGGTTTATGAAAGATGAATAGTTCTTTGACAAAGTCTTGGCGGTTGGGGGAGAGATATAAGGATAAAAACAAACAAAAAAACCTGTAGGCCTTGGGAAAAAGAGAAGCTGTGAAAATATTGTTTGTCCAAAATCCTTACTATCTATTAAAAGTCAGTGGAATGCCTGGCATTATGTTCAGGGAGAGGACAATTATCTCTCCCTTGAGGGGAGAAAAACGTGGTTTGGAGTATGGGGTTGCCTGAATCTGCACATGGTAGACATAGCAACACACAGCAATATACCTCTTTGATGTATTTGGTAACAAGCCCTGCAGTATGTGTACTTATAACCAACTGTATGATGTTTACTATGTATCCCTTTGCAATATTAATGCAATATATTAATTATACAGATATCAAGTCTCAGTGCCACTATCAGTGCCATTATTTCTGATGAACTGAGGTACCTCAGTGATGATTCTGATTAACCTAAAGATAGAGCATTTCACCTATGTCTGAGCAGAAGGCACAGATACCAAACAGCTGCTATGTGTGGGAAAAGGTTGTCGTAATTATTATTTTGTCTGTTTGGTTACTTGTTTTTCTCTCCTCTACCCCCTCAGGTCATTTGGTCATTTGGTACACTACAGATAATGAACATTATTCAGGAAAATCAATTCAGGGATACACTTCACATTTACTGCAAACTTTTCAGCCACAACAGTTCTAGACTCACATTATACGCTCCACAGAAGCATGAAACCCTAAAAATCAAGTCACTGAAAATCTAAAGAAAAAAGGAAAACTTTGCCAGATAAATACTGTCTAAAAATTGAAACATCAGAAGAAATATACCCCAAAAATGTAATATGAGTTTTCTGCCTTAGTGTGTCAAACAAATCAAGTATACTTAGTCTTAATGGTCTTCCTGTGTTGTAGTCAAGCAAAAAGTGAATATTATGTCTGAACATGGAGGTTCTTTCTTGACCTTGGGAACCAATATCTGTGATTTTAAAAAAACAAAAACTCAAGTTTCATGTACTTAGCTATGCCCAAGACTTTCACCTGTTTTGATGTGACCCAATTCTTGTCTTTATCACTGAATATTATACTCCGAGCTTTACCGAGAGAAAAAAAAAATGCTGCAGCCTTGTTCTAGAACAGACACATCTAATCTGTTCTATTTGCAGCTCAGACTATATAAAATATGCATTTTCCATTTAGATGATACTACCAGGGTCAAAACAATACCAGTCTATAACACTATGTGCATACAAAATTCAAATAATACTAATGTGAAATATTGAGAAACTTAATATTATAAGTGTCAACATGGTGGTGTTTGGTCATGGGCTGTTGCTTTGGATTATTCGTCAACTCCTCATCATATTGTGTACATCCCCAATATAAGTATAATGTAATAAGTATAGTTAAAGGTATAGGTATAGGTCGCTGGAAGTTGGTTAGTAATCCATCTCTTATTGTGGTCTCTGTCCAGATGGTCCAGATGTTCTCCCACTGTGTTCTGGGCTCAGCAGATGAAATGGACTTGGACGAGCTGTTGGCCACGAAATTGGTGACCTACATGATGGAGCAACATGACACTATCTTCAAAGTCCCTTCCAAGCTGCGATGCCAGGTTGAGGAGCATCTGTCCCATCTCAAAAGAGTTCAGGTCAGTAAACTCTCTTAGGTTACAATCTGTTAACTAATGTAAACAACCTTCCACTGCTCTTTGCATCACAGTCACATGCAGCCACTTACTGCTGCATCTGTTCCCTTCCATAATCCATGTGTAACAAGCCATATCTATGTATCAGCAGTGATGAAAATGTGCCAGTTTGGTTCCATCATCTTGCCAAGCACTAAGTGTAGAAAAGTGGTACAATCACTGCTGCATTTGGATATCAATTAAAATCACATAAACTCCAGAAATTACATACATTTCTATGGTAATCTGGGTGGAGAGTAGCTGTGTCAGTAGCTGTAGCCTCTAAATGTCCTGTCATTGTGTTTAGTTGTGCGTTTAGTGTCCCATCTGGCAAAATTACCTCTTGGGATTTGCTTCCGTGGTAAACTGAGTTGTGTGATAGAGAGCTGCAACAAGAATGGAGGTGAGAACAACTGGTCTGCAACAGCATTGTGGGATATTCGTAAGATGAAATTAAATTGACTGAATGAAAAGATGAGAAGCCCTAGTCATGGAGTTACTTGCATAGATTTTTATTTTTAAACATTAATTAAATGAAAATCCAAATCTATTAGTTAACAACAACACTGTCACTGGTATGCTGAAGGCTGTTGTTCCAGGATCTAGTTTGTACCAGTTGCTTTTGAAAACAGTATTAATGACAGAAACAGGGCCATATTCCATAAGGATTTTATCCACTTTTAGTTCCCACTGTTTTGTTTTTTTTGTTGTTGTTTTTTTTTTTCTTTTCACTGCAACCCTATACTAACCGTATTAGCACTTCTTTAAATTAAAAAAAAATGGGCATATGACTTATTTTCCATTCAGCATGGGCTATACAAATTTTCAACAGAAGACACTGATTTGAGGGAAAAGCGAATCACTCGAGACATTTCACATCTGGGGCTGTATTTGCAAAGTATCTAATCTTCCCAATAAGAGTCCTCTTAAGTGGCACTAAAAGTTCCTAACCAAGAGAGTCTTTTAAAAATGAATGAAGAACCATTACATTCAGTCTCTTGGCAGTGGAGTTCATTCAATACCTATCCGGGCCGAGTAAATCTCTTCATCTCACAGTATACCGCAGTTTTAAATCTGGTGTCCGTCATGACATTCTTGTGCTGCACACCTGTTACAAGCTGTTAGACATTAACCCGCAAGGCTGCCGGATCTGAAGAAGGGAGCATTTGTAGCGATACCATGGAGTAGGCTAAAGCAACTAGGATTGTTGCGGAAAAACCTAGGAAGCAACCAAGAATAGTTTCTGATGCTCCAGGAAAAAAAGAAACCCAGCATTCAGGGGAAGAATTACAGTAAAAAAAAAAAAAAAGAAAGAAAGCAATCGATTGCTAAGATGACCATGGAATACCACTGGTGTTGCTTTTCCTCATTGGAGAGCACTGAAAGAAGAGTAGGGACTTAGGCCAGACCAGATGTTGCCTTATTGCATTTGGACAGGTTGGAATATGTAAAATATTTCGAGTAGGCTATGTAGCTACTTACTTACCCAAATAATGTATGATCATCTTGGACCTGTGGGATTTTCTCTCCATTTGACAGTGCACACACTCTCACTGCCAGAAGGGGGAGAAATAGTTCAGTAGGTTTGTGAGCTGTTCAATGAGCTGCCAAGACCAACTTTTATTGAGAAACAAAGAACTCTGAAGTTCAACAACCATTAATACATAGAAGCATGACAAACAATTTAGATTAGATAGACAGTGTATTCATAAAGTACTGAGACCTCTTCACTTTTTTCACATTTTGTTATGTTACAGCCTTGTGCTAAAATTGTTTAGTTTCATTTTTTCTCTCATCAGTCTTCACACCGGAAGGACAGAGAGAAAACGGCAAATTTATTAAAAAGGAAATACGGAAGTATTACATTGACATTAGTATTCAGATGCTTAGTTGAACTTAACTGAAGAACCTTTAGCAGCGATTACAGCCTCAAATCCTCTTGGAAAAGCTTTGCAAACCTGGAATTGGAGATTTTCTGCCATTTTCTCTTCAGATGCTTCTGTCAGGTTGGGTGGGGACCACTGGTGGATGGCCATTTTCAAGTCTCTCCAGAGATAATCCATTAGGTTTAAGTCAGGACTCTGACTGGGCCAGTCAGTGACATTCACAGATTTGTCCTGAAGCCTACTCCTGCCTTGTCTTGGTTGTGTGTTTAGTGTCACTGTCCTGTTAAAAAGGGACCAGGTTTTCATTTCATAATTATTTTCATTTCACAATTGTCATCATTACACTGTTCTGAGGAGATTGTGGGCATTACCAGCCACCTACTGAGAATTCTGTTACAATTGTCACCACAGTGAATCCTCAAATCCTCAGCGTGATGTTTGTTTTTACACATGTAACCAGCTAAGTGAGGAGCTTTGGTTAACTGGCTGTATGTTTTTTTTACTATATGTGCTGAAGAACCTCTGACCTTGAATTGTATCGTGGGCTCATAATAGGTTTTACAACATTTACAGTCAGACAGTTGGTTAGCAGTTTTAAATCAATTAATCCTAATGGAAATCCATTTCCTTTTATGTCTTCCATTAGATCAAATATGCTGGTTCAGATACAGACTTCAGCACGTCTCCAGCTTTTTGTAAACAGATTAGCAGGGTGGAGTCTGAGGAGCAGAGAGTGATAGGTACCCAGACCCCACTGCAGGAGCTGCTGGAAGGTCTGATTGCCGACAAAGAACTCCCTGCCAAGGACAAAAGAAAAAGGCTTAAACAGGTATTCCTATGTTATTTATAAAGGATGCATGTTAGAATACAAACAAATGTAGACCTAATAGGAGATTTGTATTTAAAGTCTTGTTATGCCTGGTGAATGAACCAAAATTAGACTTCCTTTGAGCAATTGCCTCTTTCCACTTGTGAATTCTCACAAGATTTAAGATACATAATCCATTTTAACCAAAGAATGAGAGCTGAGGTTTTTTTTCCTTCACGGTTTTAGAGGGTTAAACATGTAAAAGTAATCAGCAAAAATAAATGCATTTTGTTTAACAGAAATAGTTATGGTCTAAATACAATATTTGCTAGAGAACCAATATCCCCAATGAATTTCTTTTTCTTTGGTGTATATAAACTGTATAGTAAAGATGTATAAACTTCTCTTTTCAGTTCCAGAGGTCGTACCCAGAAGTTTACCACAATCGATTTCCCACTGAGGAAAGCAAAGCTGCTGTCATACCTGAGAAAACCCCTCGACTCAAACCTCATCTTATGTTCCTCAGCCTCAAGAAACCCTTTCAGCCTTTCCAGAGGAGTTGGAGTTTTAGAGCGTGATCAGTCGCCACTGGCATATCGAAAATTCAGGCTGTAAACACATCTCAACAACGAGGAATGTGGCTATAATGATAATGATTTTTTTTTTTTTTTTTTTTTTTTTGACCACTGTTTTGGTACTGTTGGCTAACCTACTACAGTTTGTATTTTAAAATAATTAATTAGTCTTTGTAGCACTGACTAGACATTTAAAGATTAAGTTCTCAAATTGCATATTTCTAAGAAATTTCCCACTTATTCCTAATGGTTCAAGCCATGCCAATAGTTTGGTTGTGGAACATTTGCAACTATTTTATACTTTCTAATTAATACTGGATACAGTGAATGTGGATGGGTGAACTGACCATTCAAGGAATACATTTCTACTTATTGTTGCTAGAAAACTTGAAAAAATGTAGGAAATATTTACTAATAGTAAAAGAACCACCTTTATTTCATAAAATGATCTCTAATAGCTGTCCTAAAATTGCGTATTGCTACATTTTTTTTACTTTTAATATAATGTATGGTAGAAAGGTGTAATGCAGTGTGGCCCTTAAAGGTCAATGCACTGCAGCATTAAAAACAGTCAAAACACAAGCAAATTACAAAAAAACATCTCAACCAATTTGACAACTCATGCAAAGCGTTTAGGAAAAATGCTGAAAAGTAAGAACAGAACCAAGTACGGGTACTGTACTAAAAAGCACATAAAGTAGCTTATTTAAATCAAATGCATTTCAAAAATGTTAATGGCTTATTAAATTTCACCATTATAGGTTATGAAATATAATGAAAAAACTGCAGATTTTTCTTAAAGATTTAAAAAAATATATTGATTATACACTCTTATTTTGTAATACTTCATGCTGTATGGCCGGCACAGTGTTGGGTCTAATTGGTCTCTGAACACAATTTCATGAGCTTCACCTTTCTAATGCAAACATTCATTTCACAGTAACTTTTCAGTTTGGGGTGTTCATTTTAATGCTGTGTAGACAAATATGTTTGTCAGCTAAACAGTTACTTAATATCAATTAACATATCAAGGGTTTGTCCGTAAAAGGGGGTGTATGTGGCATGTTACATTAATCAGAAGCTTTTGTTACAAATCATAACAAATAAGGGAAAATCCAAAAGACATGGGTGAAAATAGCTAAAAAAAGGTCCAACTACATTTAATATCTTTTATACAGTGATATCCTGACACTGAATCTAAGAAAAAGGAAGAAAAAAGCAAAAGTAGCATATGATGTGCTGTTTACTGTCACAGCCCTTTCTTTCTAAAGCCTCTGTATACCTTACGTGATTAATGAATGTGCACTCTTAACTCATTTCATTTTTTTTAACTTGTTGGTTTTATTCTGTATATAAGATCTATTTTCTTGAAAGGTACATATTTTAATGTCTCATATGTTTTTTCACTGTTCTCAATGTATTTGTCATTTTCTATTACCTGCTCCCCTGTCATGTCAATCAGGTTGTTCTTCACCTAATTTGTGACTTAAGATTGTTTCTATTTTTATAATGATTAAGTGATGATATTTCTGGTTTGATTTTCATGCTCTTGAACAAATGCAATAATGCTGGAATAACTGTTACACTTGAATTGTTGCTCTGTACTAGAAAAAAATCAACAGTTTATGATTGAATTTTGATAAGATTTTTCTCTTAAATCTATACTGTAGTTGGCAAATCTAACTTTCCTCTTATTTCAGGGTTATTGGTTGTTATATAAGAGGATGTTACAGCAGCAAAAATGTGCACATTTAACTTCAAAAACTGATTTTATAAATGTAAAATTTTAAATTAATAAGTTTAACCAACTATTATCCCATCATGTTACTGATAGTCTTAGTAGCTTTTCCATGCAGTGGGTGTCTGAATGGTATACACAGAATAGTTAATCATTAAAATAAAATACTCAAGGGACCACACCAGCATAGAGCAGGGCCTTTAATACTGCTGTATAACATTTAATTTTTTAAATAAAATACCACAGTTTATTAAGCATGTACATTTTTCTCAGTGCTACAATGAAAGATTGAGATACAATCTCAATTTTATATTTTTTTTATCTTCTCCCATCCTCTCTTTTATTGTTTCATTCAGAAAAAAAGCATACTGCATAAAACCGTACATAAAGCTACAGGGATGTAGAGAGAAAGTGGAATGTGTGCCTGCCGTTGGTAGTACAAATACTTTTTGTATGACAGCAAAAGCGTTTCAAGTCATCAGCTGAAACCTTCATGATTTCACAAGGATATATCCACTTCAACTTAGGGGCATCAGTTGGAAATTTTCAAATACTGCATGCAGAAGTTTTACATGTCAAGGCACTGCAGCAATTAAAAAAAAAAAAAGATGGAACCGTACTTCTCTGAAGATATTAATAACAGCTTGCTAAAATGTTTACAATGACAATGCTAACATCTTCATGTTTAGCAGGTAAAATATTTATCATGTTCTCCATCTTAATTTAGTTTATAAGCATTCTAATTAGCACCAAAAAAGTACAGCAGAGGCTGATGGGAAGGCCATTAGTTTTTTTTACAAAAAAAGTGGAACTTCAAGATGGCACTTGATTGAAAATTTAGGGTTCAGAGTTGGACATGAATGTTGTTAACTCATTTCATGACAATCAATCAAAGAGTTGTCAATATTTCACAGAAACCACATATTCTCCCAAATGGGGGATCACCAAAGTCAGGGGTTCATCTTCTGGGATCATGAATATAGAAATTTCATGGCAATCCATCCAGTTGTTGTTGATATAATTCAGTCTTTACCAAAGTGGTGGACCAAAGACCAACACTGCCATCCCTAGAGCTACACTAGCTAAAAATACAAACAGTCTGCAATACAGAATCAAATTAGCTTAGAGCTTAATAATCGAATGTGTTATTAACACTAAATACAGTACAGATGTTCACCCTACACTATTTGACTGAACTCTGACAGCTGAGTGTTTTTGCTGTCTGTCTGTTTACCTCTGCATATGTTCATGAACTGAAATCATAAAGCCTCTGACGAAGCAATTTGTTTTTTACTCAACTCAATTTGAGACATTTTCAACTCCCATGGCAGAATTTTCGCCTTAATTTGCATCCATTCATGTCCACTTATGTCTTTTCAGCAACCACTCAGTGACCCTATGGCCAAAAGCAAACATGCCAGCATGGAAGAAGATATTTCAAGGCCACTGAACTACTGTACCTATAACCTTAACAATTGCAGATTTCAATTAAAGGAACATCAGTTAGTAGCAGACTAATGATTATCTGGAGGTCATCAACTCTAATAAATGGAGTGGAAATATGAAAAACCTGTGAAATTATTATATACCTCTAATGAACAGTGGTGTGGAGGGGTCTGTAGTCTAGTCATTCAGGTTATATCAGTGCATTCATATTCCAGCCTGCGTGCCTGCAGATAGTACAGTGAGGGTTCCTTTCAGGTTGACTGGGAATAGCTGATGTCTCAATAATGGAGTGAAGGAGAAGGAATTAACCTTATCATCAGGGTCAGTTTGCTGTCATGCATCAAGATTAGGAAACTAGCATTACATACTGCTTCGGATCCTTTTAAGGTTCACTCAGCATAACTGATCTTCAAGGGTTGATGATAGGATTTCTATTTGCAAATTGACTAAAACAAATTTGAGAGACAGCTCAGTCACAAAAATCTAAATTTCCTAAATACTGTTATTAACACTGACTGAATAATCCTGTATTTTTTGTTATTGTGTCCCTGCCTTGGACAGGGTCCCCCTGTTACTAGGTCTTAGGGGTCATAGCAAGGCTCTTGGCAAATTACTATGTGTAATTTGCATGTTCTGTCAATGTCCATACTGGGGTTTTTTTGTGTGCTAAATTTTCACTCACTGATGCAGAATATATTGCCAATAGAGCAATCACTATTCAATCTGTGAGGAACATAAACTAAACGTTTACTTTTCATGTTCTTTCTCTTCCGTTCTGAGGCTGTCAAGGTCACATGCTCGTTTAACATTTCTTGGTATTATGTGTAATTTACTCACCCCATTCTCTCCAGTTAGGAAAGCCCATGCTGTTTCCCTAATGCCTTTCTGGGAATAGACATGTAGCTGTTGTAATTGGTTTGTCAGTTTGTAAGGGTTTTTTGCAGTGCCCATGTATCACACAATCACAGCGACCTGAAAGAAGTGCCTAGAAAAACTGAAATTTTGGCTGCATGTTTTCCTAGCACTGCCAACACTAATTTTTTGGATTAGCTTTACTGCTGCTCCTAGATTGTAGTTTGTTTCTGCCAGCAGCAGATGCATGATGTATTAAGCTTAAATCCTCTATAATTCTAAATTAGGAAACAAATGATCTCAATTGATTCTCAGTTTTACATGCTGAGCACTAAACATGTTATCATTACTTATGTATCAGTCATGAACACAAGAGCCCAAATATTCACGGCATGATGGTCCCCTGCTCTGCAGAGGGAGAGTAAAATGGGTTTTCAGTCCACTGAATGCACCATATGTTACTGTTAATCATGAGTGGAGAATTATGCAAAGAGAAAGGTGAAGAGAAGCAAGTTAAAGTTCAGCTCATACAATTTTATGGAAAGTTAGGAAGAGAATAAGCCTTTTCTTTTAAATAATAGCAGCTCACATGTATTTTAATAATTTTAAAGGTTAAGCACAACAGCACACACACTTGGTAATGGACGACCTTTTCTCCTTCTCCGTCACCATCAGCTAGATAACAGCCAAATGAAGAAACACAGCCTGGACATGGGTAGGGTGAGTGACAGGACTGTTTATGTACCAGCGACTGGGAAAGTGATCTTGAACTCTAGATGCCTATCACTGCTTGACATGAAGTTTTTCTGCTGCATGCAATCATCCTCTTGTGGTATAAAAAAGCAATGTGTGAGTGGCACTAAGATTTTGTTCCTATCTCAAAGTGATATTTTAAGACAAGTACTAATCTTACTATTCTTCAGAAGAGAGAAATAAAGAGGAATTGCATAATAGATGGCTAAAATAAAAACATGGGATGAGATTAAGTGTTTTTTCCTCAATTCTTCCTCACCAGTTTTCTTTTATTAAAGCAAAATCAGTTTATCAGTTTTGAATAAATAGACAAGTATGACTCATTAAGTCTATGCAGCTCCACTGCATCATTAATCCTGAACCATAGAAGGAATTTTACTGTCGTACACTTTGATATTTTTGTTTTGCATCAGAGGCAAAGCTGCTGTTATGGCAGGAATGAGATCACACTGACGTCAACAAGGGCCATTGTTCTTCTGTTGCTGCAGCTACCTGAGTGATATGAAAGGAGAACTTGAATAGCCAAGAGAAAACTGTGGAAAAAAATAATACTTTAAGTGGCACTGACGTCTGTTTCATTGATGCTCATCCATTAGTGATTTTGGAAGGCAAGTAGGTAGCTGGACCGACTGACTAGTTTTACTTTTGTTCAGCTTTCTGTGGCTTTTTGTTCCCATTGAGGCTCACAGCTCAGAGGGGGTTATTACATAAACAACCATTAAAGAAGAACTGATAGCAGTCAGAGAGACAGCATATGTGGGAGTAGTCCACCATCACACACTATGTGACTCCAGCCAGCTAAGGATGAGAGGAGGCGTCCATTAAGTCCGTCATGCACACTCAGATATCTGCAAACTTCAAACCACTTCAATCTGGATATCTGAAACAACTGTGTTGAATATTAATGTGTTGGAAAGACAAAATGTGCTGGGATTCGGCCAATGCACATATCACAGCATGTTCAGTGCCTCAGTATTTAATGTATGCCGACATAAATTCGTTTTCCCGGTGTCCGTTTGAACAGATTGAACAATATGATGAGCTGAGTTTAACATAAAATGAACTGATTGGATTAAACTGATTTATTGTTTTTATTGGTGCACACAACTGAACATTCTCTGGAGGAAATGAAGCACCTGGGTGCGTTTTTTTTGCATGTTTGTACTATCAATTGTATTTTATTGTATCATTTCTGCTTTCAGTGCAGCTCACCCTCTATGACATTTTATTTAGAATTTCTAGGACTCTTACTTTCACAGTGAACTGGAAGACAAGCAGAATGACATTATTATTATTAGCTGCCATGGTACATTTATCTTTTAACAAGTCTAAGAGTCTACAGCCATACTAGCAGCTCTGTGAGGCTTTATTTAAATGAGTACTCCACAGATTAATCACCGCATTTCATTGCAGAATATTGCTGGAATCACAACTTACAGTCCTTCTTTGTCAAAACTTGGAGCCTACATCTGTATATCTGTTGTTGAGATGTTTCAGTCTAGACCAACGTGATGGACTGAGAGACGTGTAAACAGTGTTATCCTCAAAACCAGAGTGTTGGCATAGCTAAATATGTTAATATCACTTGAACTGCAGTGCTGCTAATCTGACTACGAAGCTTTAAAAATGCCCTCATAAGGAGCTAGAAAATCTTGTACTTTGTACTAGGTGAGCTCACTACAACAAATAACAGTCAGAATACCAACCCAATAGAACCTCACAAAGAAGAAAACATCCCCAGTTCGCAGCAGTCATGTCCATGGTTTCCCCTGACCTGATTTTCATGACAAAAAACAAATCCCTTGTGTAATTTCCTCTCAGTTGTGCACTTATTGATACTCTTGCTGTTTCTAGCCTCAACTGTGTCTGATATGCTTCAGTTGAGATTTTTTTTCCATGCTAAATAAAAAGTGAATTTAGTTTTATTTAACTCTTGCCAATTTTTTTCTTGGCCATTGACATCTTTGTTAATAGAATTGCCTTGAAAGAGGCTCCCTCTGGCGAGATATTTACAGTATAGGGCATCAGGGAAAGAGAGGCCGTTTCCTACGACCCCTTAGGGGCCGCTGAGTTGATTTGATGCCAGGAAATGTACTCCTCTCATGTGTAATCAACAAAACTCTGAGGGGAACTCAACTGGTGGGAATCTACACTGCTATTTTCCTTCTTTTTGACCACAACCCACTGTGACTGAGAGGGAAGTAGGGGCTGTTCTGTATTATCCAGGCAGACATCAGACATGAGAACTCCTTTCATAGAGATTTTCATCTGTGTGGAGAGACTGAAGTTTGAAAATGCAAAGCAGGTGTTGTTTATGGAATAAAAAATATTTCTTCAATGAAATGCCACAGAGTTTAATATATATAATATAGTAGCACTACATAAAGACACAATCAAAAGCCTGGATATATTTCGAAATACTATCCAGATATCAAGTTCATCAGAGAGCCTTGACTGTTTCTCACTTGCATTTCAACCACAGAAAGACTAAACAGACCAAATTATCGTTTTTTTGATTTCACTGAATTAATACAGGAAATTATGTTGAAAAGACACAGCAGGACAATATCAGTAAAACACATAAGCACTAAAAAGCTGTACAAACAGTGTCATCTAAGTGAATGAATGAGTGAAAACTGAAAAAAATTAGATCCCGCAAGAAGCCTACATTAAGAAACAGCACCTTTATTGCATGTGTGCAGTGTGGGTCAGTGTTTGCGCTCACGTGCTCTTTGAAATGTCAAAAAAGAAAAATCTTCTAGCTGATTTAGGGCAAAAAAATGTATATCACGGTTTCTTTGCAAAATTAAAGCTAACCCTTTAGAATACAGCCTGCAAATTAAAGTGTAAATATTTTGTTTACCTGTATCTACATCCTCATAGGTACAACAGAAAAAGTAAAGGATATATATATAAATATATGGGGCTAATGAACTAGCATTTGAGGGAGACAAAGAAATAAGTTACACTGTTCGTGCTTATATAATTACCTGGTCCATATAATTACAGGGTACACTGTATGGCTGAGAAATGGCACAATCTTATTTTATTAGTAATTTATCTCTGAACCCCATTTAAACACAAAATTTCTACAAACTTATTCTCTGGCCACTTGTCTCCATCTCCTGCACTCAGATATTTGGCTCGGTACAGGTATGCATCAAGTATTTTAATACTATATAATCGCACTGGAGTTTGTGGGCTGAAATCTAAAGCGTTTTCTGCTGAAAAATTATTCTTGTGTTCATGTGCTCTTTATAATGGTATTTTGAATGAAACATTACTCTATTGTCTTCAATGTCTGTATCCTTTGCAAGACAAATCCTATTCATTCACATTGCCATATGTATTCAACATTATCTCACCAACAAATAGCCACGTCCTTCGCACCATCTCCTGGATTAGGTTCCCATGCACATGTCCCGTTTTAAAAAAAGTTTCTTCTGTCCTATGTAGGTATAGTCAGTGCTATAGTGACCATAGGCATCAAGATCACCTCCTCTGCCCTGTGGGAATTAGTCCTTGTGTCACATCTCAGATTCTCGCCGACAGGGATGACAGTTTGCTGATTATACTTTTTGGTTCCTCCTCTCAGGATGAAGTTCATGATAATCATTTATATCAGCAGCTGCTGCAAAGACCTGCATCGGACCCGTTCCCCTCCATGGCACATGGTTGTGTGACCTCAGGCTGAAGTTTCATGCTGAACATAACTTTTAAACATTTTCAGGTATAAAGTGAATAAGAGATACACCACATTCCTTCAAGTTCACAACTTCAAAAATGTAGATAAAACAGTATTCAATACTGTAGGTCCAAGGTAAAGGTCGCATATTTTTTCATTTTAATGATTTTGTTTGAATATACTGAGGTAAAGCTGCTGTGTGAAGGCTTGGCACATCGCATATATATATATATATGTCATACAACATCAGAATTCTTCAATTCAACAGGATCCTGCTAGAATGTTTTATAGTTAGAAAGATGGCTATCAGAAAGGGTGCAAAACAGGTAACTAGCTTTATATGTCCAACAGCCTGGCTCAGTCATACAGCGCAACACGTTCTGAAAACCAAAATAGCATAAAAAACAAATATCATAATATAATAATATTTACAACCAAATCTGTTTTAAATACAGGCTCTAACCATACTGAATGTGATGGCCACAGTAGCTATTTTGCTTTTTTGTTGTTGTTTTTTTTTTTTTAATCTACAGTGGCCACCTCTCTTTCGCAGTGTTGGGCAATTTACTTGAAAAAATGAATCAGTTACTTGTTATGTTACATCACTTCTATTACTTGGCACAGGTTCTTTCAACAGCTCCACACCCCAATATTTTATCTTCTGCTCTTAAGGTGTAGAAATAAAAAAACAAAATCTTGTAGTTTAACATTGTTTCCAATAACCGGTTGGAAATATACCTCAGTGAAGACATCATCTGTTGTTTTTATTTGCGCAAGAAAATTCTTAGCCTGACTAATGATTTTTTGGGGATGTTCTGTGCCCCTCCACACACAGAAACCACAGCAACCAGGCTATGCTGCAAGTCTATACAAAGTTGAGATTTTATGCAATTGTATTTTTATTGTACTGTTACAACCTTCACTGAACTTCCCCAGTAAAATGCCGGTTTTCCAGAGAAAAGAAAACAGAGTGAACAGAGCAGTTGTACATAGTTGCCATGTTTTTAAGTTTGGATTGTCTTTGAATTGCCTTTATTTGCCTGGAATTTATGGCAGGCTAATCAAGCTAAAGCTTCCACGATCTGTCTCCCCATTTAACAGGCAGAGAGGAAACTGGTGTGAGCCCACCATCAACTCCTTGTGAGACAGGAAATCAGCCAACAGGACATTACTGGGATTAATATGTATAATGTGATAACTACATTTATAATCGTAATCTCTTACTGGTTCCTGAAAATTAATCACAGTTCTGTAAAATGTTGCTAAGTAATTTTCAATGCTTTTCTTGATACAGAAAAGGCACATTCAATTTGCAGTTTTACTACAGCAGCTGATTTTGAGTGAGTATAATTCAGTTCTTACTTTCTGTCCAAAAAAAATAGATTGGATTTAGATAGAAGTCTTTAGGGACCTTATATTTTTATTATAGTTGCTTTTATATACCATTAAGTGACATGTAAATATTGTCTGCATATCATTTCAGAGGGGGAATCATTTTCCTGAATTTCAGACTCCAAAGGTGAAAGAGACAGGCAACAGAGAGTGATCGAAGAGCGACTAATCATATTCTGCAGCCACAGTGGCTTTATCGCCTCTAGTTCAGGCACAATGAACAGCGCTTATACGGAACAGCACAACTGTAGCAATATCCAAGCAACTACACTTGCCTACATCAAAAAAAGAAAAAAATCCTTACATTCACTCATGTCTGATGGCTCTGTCACTATGACTGACATTAACTTTCAGCAGGATAGTTGCCTGAATTCATTTTCAGGGCACCATCCACACCTTTTCAGTCAAACATTGGTGCAGTTAGTCGAGGGGGGCGTGTCAGCTTTGCTGCGGATCTCCTTGACGTCGTTGAGCGGTGAGTCGCTGGTACCGATCTGGCATTTGAACACCTGCTTGTAAGCCTTCCTGAAGTTCTCCGACAGGAAGGCGTAGATGACTGGGTTGACGGATGAGTTGCTGTATGCCAGGCAGTGGGCAGCCACGCGTAACACAAAGGAAGCCTGGTTCAGCGGGAAGGTCCCAAACTCCACCCAGAGATGGACGACGTGATGAGGGAGCCAAGAAAGGCAGAACACCACCACCACCACCAGCACCGTCTGAGCTGTCTGAGTTTCCAGAAGAGTGACAGAGAGGAAGTGGAGAAAGATTTATTTGGTGCCTTCAGAGGCAACAGTGGCAGCATTTACAAGCTGTACTCAGGTTTGAGTGTTGGTTAGGATAACAGAATAAAGTGAGGTTTTGAGTGGTTAGTGCCTTAGAGAACTCTTCTTTGTCTCTGCTACAATTTTCTTGTACTATGATATGCTTAGAAATGTAGCTTGTTACATCTGTATCAAGTTAATTATTTCATTTTTACCAGCTGCAACAGCATTGCCGGTATTGTTTTCAGTTGTGAGTCAGTATTTGTGTGTGTGTGTGTGTGTGTGTGTGTGTGTGTCATCATGGCTAAAGATGGTTCTGGAGACACCTTCTGTAGCAGGACCTATCACAGAGGTGGTTTTGAGTAATTTGGCAGATTTTTATTCGTCTGTCTGTCTGTGAACAGATTGTGGCACCACAATATCACTACCATACAAGATAGAGTCTCAAAATTTTTCAAGTGTGTTGAGATCACAAAGAAGGTCGAGTTTGAAGATGGGCGTGATCCAAGCAAGGGCACCGGAAGAAGGGGCAGGAAGTGGGGAGCTGGCCATGGCCCGCCTACTTCACGCCCCTGGCTCAACACTGCTTTTACGTCACGGATCACTGTGTCCTGGTTTAAATCATTCCTGTCCACTGTAAGATATTAGGTAAACTACAGACCATGTTGCACTGGGATCACACCAGCCCTGACACCTGTCAATAATTAGTATTCATGGGTTGGAACTTTGACATGTTGCCGGGCGTCGTGGATGGTGGGATCACATCCCAAGATGGTTTCTAGTTATGTTACTGTTACTGACTAATTCTTTGAATAGCAGTTTTATGTTTTCATACAGATTGAACTTCCTGGGCAAAGTGAGAGGGTAAGGTTTAAACTCACTTGGTAGCAAATAAGCGCAATTGTTTATGTGAAATACAGGAATGAATTTTTGTTAGGTAAATCATCTACACTGAGTTAATGTTTTTTATGAGTGTTATTACAAGGCCTTGTGTATGCAGATGTGTTAACAGGTTGCTAGCAATTTACATGAATTGCATGAATGTTTGGTGTTGGGTAGGTATACAGAGGTTTTTCACTGAAAACAGCTGCCTAAAGCAAAAAAATGCAAAAATGCTCTGTAAGTCCGAGGAAACAGTGATAGTAGTTCTCTCTGGGTTCGTTACTATGAGCGAGACCTTTCACATTACACAGTCATTCGATCAATTGTTAATGTAAAATTATTGCGGTGCAGCTTTAAAATGAAGACATGAATATGAGCTCTACTGCAGCTCCTGCTTACGACATCAGATAAAGTGGACCAATTTGCATGCAATTTCATATCCTTTCAGGGCCTCATAAAACCCTTGTTTTGTTACATTGAATTGACCAGCACCACATAAATCGTATTATCTAACTGATATTTCACATCCAGCCACAATCCTGCAAATGCTATGATGGCCCTCATATAAGAACTGGCAATTATTCAAATGATCATGCTAATTATTTTTTTCAAATGTGCAGCACATAGATGATGTGGTACACTTGAGGGTGGAAAGAAAATGGAAAATCTATCTATCTGATCCATTCATCTCATTTGAATCGTGTACATTTCTACAGAGCTTCATGTCATGCTTACAAACAACTAAAATGCAGACTGAGTGAGAAGAACATACCTCACTGCGCTTGTCTGAACTAAGACCATTCAGTGATGAGGCTATGACCATAAAAAGCAGGTCACATGTCATGACTTGCAGTTGGCACCTAAGTTTTTCTGACCAAGCTCAGAAAACCCTTGACAAGCACAAACACATGTATTCACTTAATGACTTAACGTGTAATTTAATATAATGAGCAACTGACGGTACTTTATCTACAGGTATAATCATGTCAGAAAAGTGTAGAGTATAACAATAATAGAAACTCTTAAGTGTTTTCTATCAGTGAATGAAGGAACAGTTGAAGCTTGAAAATGTTCCAAAATGCTCATATCTATTTTTTCTTGAATCATTAAATCTGCACAATGTGTAATGTGTTCGCTGTAACAGTTATTATTTGTCAGTGTTATATTTACAACTTGTTGAACTGCGCCTAGGTAACCAAAAAGAAACTTAAAAAACAAAACAATTGATTGAGATTTCATTAGCATGGACACAAAGAAAAGTCAAAAGCCAGAAAAAGTAAGAAGTATGGAAAAAGCACAAGCAGGATACTAGGGCTATTTTATGATTTTTTTTTTTTATTATTATTATTATTTTTTTACAAATTGTGAACTTTTAACTCAGACCAAAATTATTCAACTACTGATGTGAATGTAGCCTAAGCTCTCCAGTGATGCTATTAAAGTAATAACATGTCAGAGCAATTGTTTGAGGAGTCTGATGCTTCATGATCATTATTTCAGTCTCACATCTTCCCACAGTCAAGCGCAGTATTGATCTTTTTTACAATAAATGTGTAACTGCACCTCATCGATCATATCAGAGTTAAACAACACTGACCGGGCCATATCCAGATTGAAATGAAAAGTCAATATTGGCCTATGATATCATCCCAACACTAATACACGAGTTTACACACACCACAAATGCACACATCACACACTGATGTGTGGACACAGTAGCAAGGGACGGGTTCCCACAGTTTTAGTGCAGCAGTGTGTTAATAGCAGTGCTGTTTGGATAGCCTCTATAACACATTCATACCGTCACCTCAACCCCAGAGAGCCTGCAGTTGGGCTAATATAAACAGCAGCATCACTACAGGAAGAAAAACTAATAAAATCCCTTCCTCTCCCCTTCTCCCCAGCCACACTGTCTCTATTTTTAACCCTTACTTGACAAAAGCTGTTAGTTGGTCACAAAAATATTCAAAATATTTGATAAAAAGCTGTTATTGTTATTCATTTTTGATACAGAGATATTAAGCTTACAATGATCTATCTTCTTGTTATATAACATTTTACGGTTTCACAATTTGTTAATATCATTATAGATTACTGTACTGCAATAATGAAAGTCAAAGCGGGATTTCAGGACACAAGACCGACTTGGCTCCTTGATGAAATAAAAACCCCCATCGTAAAAAACATTAACCATTATTGTGATGTGATGCACTCGGCAAATCTGGTCTCCTGGTGTTGTTTTCCTGCATTTCTGTTTTTTCCCTAAATAAATGGATCCCAAGTTCAGTTACAAATTTCAATTTGTATGCAGGAAAGTGTTCAGCCATGTAAAACATCAGTGATAATCATCAGGTTTTAGCATCGGTTTTTCAGAGTTAAAGGGGTTTCACACCAAAACTCAATAATCATATCATACAGGGAGAAATCTATCAAGATGCAAGTTTCTTAAGTTTGTGTGAGGTTGTTATTGGGCTACTCACAGTAGCAGCTCAACAGACAAGAATACAGTACAGCAACAGGTTACAGGTTGCATTTGATGGAGGGTTCGGACAGATCTAACGTCTGGGCACTACAATTCTGCTTTTGAGTCCCTAGATGTATATAACTTCCCTTTCTGCCACAAAAGTACAAAAGCTCAAAGATTCTACATAAAAATACTGAATAAAATCTGATCTGTATGAACCACTGAGAAAATATGTCTTAAATTTTAGTCTTTTTTACTGATCTTTCTAGAAAATGTTATCATCTTAATATCGGTGAAAGGTGAAAAGAAGAGCAGGATCCAGGTTAATGCTAACTACTAATTTAATGCCCCAGTGTTCCACTACTTACTACTTAGAGTAAGCAGTGGTATTGTCTTTGTCACTGAAGTTAGTTTACCACTACCTTCTGAACAGTCTGAGGAGGGAGGACTTAAAAATACTTTTTTTTTTTATTATCTTATATATTTATATATTTTTATATTTTTATGTATTTGATGTATAGGTTTTGGAGCCCAAATGAGTATGGCCACAAGTTATTCACTAAAATCATACACTAAGAGTAGTCAGGTGTCCATAAAACCCTAACACACAATTTCACCCAAATTCACCCAAAATAAATTGTGAATTAATGTGCGTTTCCATCCACTACTATTATGTTAATATTGGGAGTTGCATTCATCAAGATCAGCAGGTGGTGCCACTATTGTCTAGTCAGGTGCCATTAAAACACTGCAGAAGAAGAGGTTGCATTGAGGCGTATAAGTGTGCCAATTAACCCTCGAAAAGTGGAAAATCACATAGAAAATGGGATGAAAAATGTGGCAAGTCTCTTTGTTTCATGTATTAATTACAGGGTTGTCATGATTTATTTTTATTAATTAAATAAAACATGATGTCCTACAAATTGCTGAGTATTTCCTTACTATTCACTCATCAAAACCTATTTTGTGATTTTTTTTAATGTGTTTCCATCCAAATTTTATGCACATTGAAAAGCAAGTTGTATTTGCTGGGGTAAATTAGCATAGTATTACTTTAACCTACTCTAACATTATACTAATGTCACTTAAAATCCTTAAAGAACTCTTTGAACATTTTTAATCTGGTTTAATACAAGAAAGTTCTCAGTGAAAAAAATAATTGAAAATCTTTTCTTGGGAATTAAATGGCTATTTTCTCCTAGACCTGGGGTCTTCTGAGATCAGGTCCGTAGTCAGATTGTCTTATGGATTTGAGTTGCAGTTAAAGAGCCTCAGGTATTAAGTCATGAAGTGCTGTTCAAAAACTGGAAAAACTGCAAGATGAATTACAACTTTTCATAACACCTCTGAAATGTTACAATAATATTACTTTAAATTTCTCTGTAAATCACTGGGAAATTACTGTGTGTTACAGACTGATACTGTCAAGTAATTCATTTAGGATAATAACACTTACTTTATGATAGTAACACTCAAGTTATAGTAACACTATATTGTCAATAAGCACTTTGGTCACTGAAGCATTAGTTTTCCTCATTTCCCATTACAGATGCTGCTAGACAGTTTCAAGACAACTTTGCCAAATATTAATTTTCTAATTATGCCTAACCATCTGTGCTTTGTCTGAATGCCTGGCTCATATCTTTGAGCGACAACTCCTAAACCTACAGTACGGATTACTGGCATTCTAACCTCTGGTTCAACACTGAGAATCCATTGAAAACATAATTTTTTGCCAAGTAAAATCAACCCCATGACTGGTATTCCAAAGAACACTGACCAGGACCCATAGTAAATAGGGCTTTTATTTTTCTAAACCAAAAAGCAACAATATTTCACATGACACAAAACCAGAGGGGTTAAGAGATTTATTTAAAACAAATTTGTCACATCCTTGCACAAAGATCCAGAAAGATTAAGGAAAATTTACTGCTTTTTTGGCAATTTGGCTTTTGACAGCATCTCATTTGACTGTTAAGGCTGTCTGATTCCTACCGTGTGTGCCTCCGGTGATAAGACGTTTGCCTAAATGTATTTCACAACAGCAGTGGGAGTAACCTTGCTCTTCACAGCTGTCACTGATATTATGATTCACGGACCTCAGCTGCTTAGACCCAAGTGAACCGCACAAACTATTGATGAAACACTTATTTGAACAAATGTCTTCCGCTTTCAACCAAGGATGTTGTGGGACCCACTGCAAATTATTTATTTGTCTCATTCATTTGCAAACATGACACCAACCTCAAAATCAACTAATAACAATACTGTAAATTGGTGTATTCATGATTTTCCTTTAAGATAGTCTAGTTTAGGCTTAAATGAATAGCTTGTTATTTTGGAAGATGTGGTTAATCCCTTTCTTATGGAAAGATATATGATAAGGTTGATAGTACAGCAGAGACCTGTGCAATCCTGTGGCAAAATGGCTGCAAAGCCTCTATAGCTGGCAATTATATATATAAATAACTGTGGTAACACCAATACATTTGATTCAGCTAATTTAAAATGAGCCAAAGTAAACCTCCAGCCATGTTTAAAACTATGCAAAAATACTTTGCTATGATTAACATTTTGTTTAACAGGGTTTTCAAACATAAGAAATTCTGGATCTCTGAGTATTCAACTATGAAAATATGGAAGGCCTCATGCCCCGCCCACCAACGCTGCTCGCACTGGCTTGACCGGTGACAGAGCAGTGCACGTCTAGAGGGCCAGCGTTGGCGCAGACACCAGCGAGGCTCTGCCATCCATGTTTTAGCCTCGGTCAGACCCAGACTCAGATGAGGAGACAGGATTGGTTCCTTAAGTATGTGATATATGAAACCCAGACCGTCTTTGATGCACTGCAGTTCCAAAACAGAAACATTCAGCCATGGCACTGACTGCTTATTTCCCTCATGATTTTATTATATCATATAGAGCATATGGCCATGTCAACATGGTTAAAAACTTGATTTGCGAGGGAGAGGGTCTTTACGCACGGTTTGTTTGTATGAGATGAACATGAGATGGTTTTTTTCTGAGAATTGTGATTGAAAAAAGTGGGGGTTTCAAAGTGTTTATTCGCTTCAAAAAGTAATTTTCTCAAAAACAGATACTAGAAAGGGGGTTGGGTTGTCTTGTAGTCAAAATCTTTTTACATTCAGGCCAATATGGTAGCGTTGGCTAATGTAGGCTATTGAAATGGGGTGACCACATTGATAGTAGTGGGGGTAACTATGAATAATACACAGACTCTCCTGAGTCATAATAATGATAGGTTTCCCTGTTCTTTCCGTTCTTCTGATATTGTGTGGATCTAGCAATAACCAAAAGTAAAACTTCTGTCATTTTTTTATACAAAATAACAATATTACTGTGTTTTAGAGGTGCTAGGGGGTGGCACGTTAATTTGCCTACCTTTGGACAGACCCTTGCTTGCTGGTTCCAGACTTTATGCTAAGCTAACAGTCTCCTGGCTGTAGCTAAATATAAGAGAGGTATTGATCTTCTTTTCTAACTCTCAGCAAGAAAGCCTAGTTCTCAAAGCAACGAACGAGAATTAGTCACATAATTCCACATTAGTAATTCTGGCCAGATTGATGACAGCTGCGTGACATTAGCACCATTAGGTAACATTAGCAAGCAAGAGGGATATGGTGTGCTGAGGTTACCACGGGACATACAAACTGCAGCAGAACAGCCAGGTTGTGGTTTTTCAGCATCTCAGTTAGAGTGACGAGAAAGCATGGAGTTGATCCATCAAGGGCACAGGTGTTGTGCCAAAATTTGGTTCCTTTCCATGGAGAGGAATGCAAGCAGCTTTTGGGGGATATCTTTCATGCTGCTGTTCTTTTAAAGCACTCCATAAGTCTATAAAGCTTATTAGTCATTTTCTGTTTAATATTCTTAATTATTACAAATAAAAGAAAAACAGGACCTGATATCTTCGTTTCCTAATGCACATCTACTTTCCTTTTTTATTTGATTCTACAATTCACACTGCAGCCCACTCATATTTTTGTCAATCAGCACTGTCATTGTTACACACTGAACAAAACATCAATACAAAAGGATGATACTTGTGCTAAGAATTGTTTCCTCAGTAGTGTGTCTCTGTTTTGTGATAAAGTAAAGGTAAACTTACTCATTTTTGCATCCAGATGCATTTTTCTAACTGCTGAAGTAGGTGATATCTTCTTCAGATTTAACATGTGAGTGCAAACTGCCTGTTCTGTTCTGTCGTTAGTTATAATTAAACAATAGCTACTCTAACAAAGTAATTTACAAATTACAGTTTGGGTTTAATGAACTGTTGGACAATCATTTCTCACAATTCCCTCTGTGCATTCTCCATCACTACTCTGCACATTGAGCACAGTCATGCTCAGAATATCTGAGATGCCTGTTGTTTCCCCTCAAACAACAATAATATCTGAGATTCCACCTTTGTTTTAAGCCTCATGCAATAAAGCATGTACTATGTATACATCAAAGCAGATTTATTTGCTCATCAACATTTTCCCTCCCAGATGTCCAGGAGTCTGTACTCCTGGCTCACAATGTAAGGCATTTATCAGATCGTGCAACTCTAGTGACCAGCTGTTAAGAACAATAGAGAAGCAGACGGACCGATCGGCAATCAAGTGGGCGAAAGCATATAAGTGGCTGTCTGGGGAACTGAAGGACCTCCACCCAAGAATGACAAAGACTAGATGGCACTTTGATTGCACAATGACTTTTGACCACTTTTCTTGAATTTGCAAGTTAACAATAAGCATTACAGCATTAGTATTCATTACTTTGACACTAAGAAGCAATAGAGAGGATGGAAATAGTTTCCTTTGGCTATCTCTTAACTTGGAGGAAGTGGTACAGCATATGGTCCAGACAGACTAGTCCATGGCTGAATAATGTGCGCAGGAGTGTGGTTGAGTGTAGCTGTGATATATAGCTTTCTTCCTTCAGGCCAAAAACATTGACCTCTGCTTTGAATCAAACCATATGTCAAAAGAAGGGCTCGAGCTTAGTGAAATGTGAAACGTACTGATCCACAGAAGGAAGGATATTTCAGTAAAGGTAGGACTTGAACGTGCTTTTTCTTAAGATTTATATAAAGGCAGACACCATTCACCATCATAATCATCATATTAGTTAAATTATCATAATCATCATGGAAGATAATGGTGTAATGCTCAATCCATGGGTTATGAAGGTCACTTTTAAAGGTATATTTATTAACCAATGGGTATTTGTTTTAGCAATTTAAGCTTTATTTTCACTGGATTTCTTTCGTTGTCAGACTAGGATCATTTTATGGTATATTTTTCATTTAAGTCCTACAAATTGATTTGATTCTGCAGTAATTCACTAGAAAAAAAAAAAAAAACCATTTAATTTTCTGTTATCCTGTATTGAATCAGCTTTTGTAACTGATTATTGCCAGACTAGTTTGCAAACATATGACTGTAAGCCATGATATGTGTACCCCACCCCCAGAAGACTGGCTCAATACATACCTTTTTCTTTGATGCCTCTGACTTTTTGGACATATTTCTTAGTTTTTTGTGTAAATGATTTAAAACCTGCAAGTAAGCAAATGAAAGTAAGAGATATTTTTTTTAACAACTGAATAATTTCCATAATGATTAAATGACCCATGACCCATATGATTTTCTTACCTTTGCGTAACAGAAAGAGATCAGCAGCAGGGGCAACACATAACCAAACACAAAGGTGCACACGACATAGACCTTCTTCTGGTTTTGATCTGGCCACACTTCCCAGCAAAAGGTGTGATTCTCCCCCCCGTGAAAAATGTTCTGGTAATACATGACAGGCGCTGCCATGGCCAGAGACAGAGTCCAAATGGCCACCACTCCGATCAAAGCATGCTTCGCCACCCGGATAGACGAGGACTTTCTGGAGTGTACGATGGCAACGTATCGGTCCACGGACATAGCAGACAGGGTGAAGATGCTCACCAGCATGGACACAGTGAAGAAATAGTGGATGAATTTACATATGAATGCGCCCAGGACCCAGGTCGGCATCATGTAGATAGTGGACTGAAAGGGGATGCAGAAGAGCAGGTAGGACAGGTCCGCTATGCTCAGGTTGAGGATGAATATGTTTGTGGTGCTCCGCGGTTTCCCGGGTTTGCTTCGGGCCAGCACGGTGATCACCATGGAGTTGCCCAGCACACCGAGCGTAAAGATGAGCCCGAAAACCAACAGCGTGATGAAATTATCCGTGCCGATCCCGAATAAAAGTTTCTGGTCCTCCTCCTCCGCTCGGCTGAGGTTCCACGGCTCCTCTAAGAGCCAGACAGCCTCCGAGAAGTTCATGATTTCCCCTTTTTTTTCCGTTTAGACGAGCCTGAACCGTTGACAGATTGATCTACGGGAAGTCTATATGCCACTGCTGCTTCATGACTTTTTGGTCGGGTGCACCTCCATTACCGCTCCTGCACATATCGTATTTGCTCTCTTATCTCGAGTTTTGGCAAATCCTTATTCTTATAGCTCACGCCAGGGACACGAGTAAACAGATCACCCAGAGATATCTAGTTATCTATGCAGCATTCATCAGTTACGCTGCCGTGCGTCTTGGAGTCCCTCTCTCCCGGTTGCGCACCTGATGCGTCTGCGCACCGACCGCGCTGATCCAGGCTGCAGCCTATTTCTCTGCGTGTGGACCTCTTCCCTTACATTATAGCGGGGACTGGGCTGTGCCATTCACGTCAGCACCCAGTATAACACCTACCCAGAAACCCCGAGAAGAGAAAGAATTATTGATCTGGATATGTTTTCTTCTCTACAGTTAGCACACAGTCTGAAACCATCTCCGAGCCATTTTCTTTGCAACACTAATTTGGTTTTGACACAACAGAGGTTGGGTGCAAATGTTACGGTTATTATCGCTGCAGTCTTCCTACGACTCCCTTATTCGAGTTTCATTATCTTTTGTCATAAAGGGTAAATGAGTTTTATTATTTGGTAAAAAAAGTTAAATGTCAGTGTTGGCATTTTGGGCTTCCTGTCCACATTATTTCAGAAACTTCTATGCATGATTGAAGAATGCATATGAAGCGAGGACTAATAGTCTAACTAGGGTATCAAGATATTGTAGAGTAAAAGTGCTGGCAATTCATGTCGGAATCAACAAGTCACATTACAAAAAATAAATAGATAAATAAAAAGGGGTTCTAAAGTCATTTGGTCTCTACTCTCTCTCCACATCAGTGACCAAGCACCTCAAAGTGCATACACACAGTTGATTGCCACAGAATAATAAGTATTTCAGAGAATGATTTAATTTTTTTTCCTGTTATTGAAGACTTAGACTCCAAACACCGACTCCGTGTGCCCAATAAAAGTGACCTGAAATATTTATGAGACAATCAATAAGAAAAAAAAAATCATACATGTTTATCATACAGAGGACAAATCAAGTTCCTGGATTTCTAAGAGACGCTAGTTGGATAAGATTCAAAAGCAGGAAGATTCTTCAACACTTTTTGACCAAAGACCAAACTTACTGCGCTTCCTCAAGGGGGCAGATCCCCCAGAAGACTGAGGGGTCACGTTGGAGTTGAGGTTGAGGAGCGACCATCTGCGCTGGGCTTAAAACTTCACTGAAATGCTTGTCTCTGCCTTAACTAATCAATCTGCCAGACACGCTTCCAATACATGGCAGCTCAGTCGGTTTTGCTAGTTTGATTAACCTGAGGGTTATTATTTTTTTTAAATTAGAGAATAACCACTAGCTTTATAAACTGTCAGAAGATAGTGAGAACAAATACAAGTTATCAAATCCCGAGCTGACGTTCTCAGATTGCTTAGTTTTTCTAAAGAAGAGTCCAAAATTTAAAGCTGTACAGTTTTCTATCGACAAATATCACAGAAATCAAGCAACTCCTCATAACTGAGAAGGTAGAATTTGATCCTATTTTGTATTTTAGATTGAAAATTACTTAAAATATTAATCGATTATTAAAATGCAGTCAACTAATCAATTAAGAGACTAATCAGTTCAGATATAATTTTCAGAAAATATTCCTGGCTACCTAGTATTAATGGAATAATGAAAAATGCACTGGAATCTCCTGCAACCTTACATTCTCAGCCTGCTTTATCTCTAGAAATGATGCCATACGGTAAAAATGTGTGCACTCTGGTGCAGGCTTATTTATGCATGCTTGTTTTTGTAATGCTTGCTCATCAAGCTACAGTATTTAGCTGCTAATTAGCTCAAAGACACTGAACCAGCACTATAGCAGATTCGTACCAGATGTGATTCTGTAAAGCTGTGGGGAGCTGCAGAATCAGGTGATAATTCTTGGTCAGTTCATCATTTCGAGCGACCTCTTTCACCAGGTTCTGTTTCTGTAGGTGCTGTTTTTTCCTCTGTCAGTTCAGTGGCTACCACTGCTTGTTCTACCTTTAACTGCCAACTTTACTTCTTCATTCTGTGAAAAGAAATACGTATTTAACTACTTATGAGTTTGCTTAGGTCCATGTAAAAACTGCTAAATCATCATGGGTTATGAGGCACTTTGTTTTATGTCCTTGTTGTAAGATATTTTATATCACTGAAAGATTTTTTTTTTAAATTCATCTTGTAGCACTGAAATGTACTTGTTGACTTGTGTACAGAGGTTGCATCCATGTCAGGACGCATTCTCCCTTTCACTGTCCATTGTTTGCCTTTCTACTCCTCTACTAACATCTTTCGTATTGTTTTGTGTGCCATGAGACTCACTTGTGTTATAGAATTAAAGGGTTGCAGGTTGATCAAGCTCTGTCGGCAGCAATGGCAACTGAACTGAAAAGCAAACATATGTTAGGATGGGATAATTCAGTGGGTTCTGCTACCGTCAGACTGTCAGAGCTAAGTGTAGCTCTGCGCTCGCCATGCCTCCCAGCAAACAGACACAGTACTGACCAGAAGCCGGGCAGCAAGCAGAATGGAGAGCACACACATCACAAAAGCCATCCATCCATTTGGACATGATTAGATTGTATGTAACCTCTAAATTTTCAGTATAATTGTTATTCAAAGGTCAGACACACAACAACAACCAATACAAAACAAATAGATTACAAACGTTATTCTACTTTAATATGACGGACATTTTGTACATCCTATATGTAGTATACTACACAGATATTTGCTGTCTTTGTAATTCCAATATTCAATACGTATGGGTGTTTTTAAATATTTCCTGTTGTACTTATTTTTATATTAAATCTTTATCTCAGTAGGTTCTGCATTTTTTTTTAAAAAGAATTGATTAAGCAAAACACATTTATTGCATGCCGGATCCCAAGGACACACAAAATGCATTTTACACGGAGTATAAACAGTAAAAACTCCATAGATCACCTTTAACTTTCACCTTAAAGTGATACTGCAGCAGTTTAGGAATGGACTTCCACAAAAATGGGCAAAGTCGATTACCAGATATCTTGACTTTTAGTCCCTAGTACCGTGTCAGTCTCCAAAAATACTGAATTCTGAATCAAAACCCTGATGACATCATCAGGGTTATTTTCTCAGTCTTTAGAAAACCTCTGTCCAGAGCCACAAAAGAAGGGAGAAACACAAACGTGTTTTCACAGGCTGAGTAGTATTCCTCATGAGAAGTAAACTAAACTTTATTAGTAAAACAGTAGCAATGTGCATTTAAACAACATCGTATCTCAATTTCTAATGTGTCCAAATTTACAATGACAGCAATGCTAATTTGTCTGAATAGTAAGAGAAAAATGAATTGATACAGTGGAACCAATAGTATATTAACTTAGTAATTGTTAGAAAGCGAAGCAGCCTTTTATTTTCTTTTTTCTTTATGGATATTTTATGGATGTCTTCCACTAGATGGGGCTATTTTATATTGAAATATTACTTTTAAGACTTTTAAAAAAATTAACTATGATTGAAAAATCTATTGTTGATCGCTTAATATGCATTTCAGTCTT
Source organism: Istiophorus platypterus (assembly GCA_016859345.1). Taxonomy (NCBI): domain Eukaryota; kingdom Metazoa; phylum Chordata; class Actinopteri; order Istiophoriformes; family Istiophoridae; genus Istiophorus; species Istiophorus platypterus. Next base: position 20,988,626 of record CM029126.1, on the reverse strand, counting down.
CAGGCTCTGAAATTACTGTTTGCTTCTACCTCTGGCACTAATTCTCTCTCTGTGTTTGGTGAGAAGTCGTCAGTAGAAGTAATTAGAACAGTGTACCAGCCAATTTGATTTAGGAGAGTCATGCAGGTTAATCTCTGTGGCTTCAAACAGCAGTTCTACATGCAGCACTTACATTTGGGGACACATGATCACATTAGGAATGTGTCCGTACTGTCAGGTCCACAAAAACTTGTGCTGTAACTGTGGGGTTTTTTAGTCAGATTTGCAGCACATCAGAGTTGCAGTCTGTCTGAATTTATTTCAGCAGAGGATCATATTTTACTAATTAGAAATGCTGTCTCTATTTTCCCCTATTTTTTCCCTGAACTGACTCAGCTATGTGGTGCTGCACATTTGCTGTTAAAAGGCTAAAGAAGATGAATTTTAGGTGTTAGCGCACTGTATTGTCAGAAAAAGCCGACAATGAAAGTCTGTTATCATTAATTGAAACTTGCGAGAGAAAATTTCAAGATAATAGAGTATTTGGATTACTTTGCTCCATCAGCATAAATAGTACTGACACCAGAATAAGTGGTCGCATTGTAGCTTCAGGCAAACCTTGAGTTAATTTATGTGAGTGTGCATTAGCTTTGGACAAATACTGGCATTTAACAGGCTGAATACTAGTCTTTTCCACTATGTAAATAAACAAATGCAGTGGAAATTAAATTCCTCTATTTGGTTTCTCCAGAAAAGTAAAATCTTTGGGGTGACTTTTGTGGCTATTCTTTGTATCTGCGCCCCAGAACCTTGGTATCCAAAAAACCTCTTCATTCAGACCCTGTATGAGATGAGTCTAAATGATGAGTGTAGATGATTGGTATTTATTGCCATGCCTGGCCTTACAGTAGTCGTGGCCCTGTTCTGTGTGTGAGATCTGTATCTGAGCTTTTCTGGTTTAATCAGGTGATATTTAATATCATGTTTCTTGGAGGTGTTTAGACAAATTTTATCAATAAGGTGCAATTGCACATTAAATGCCCCCAACTGGCCTTTGGGTGGAAGTAACTTTTTCAGTAACTCTGAACATTCAAAATGAATTTATATCACATTAGAAAAGAAAGAGACATCTCATATTTAAATTAAAGGTAATGAAATCTCTTGCATGATGAAGTTGCTGCTTCAATGATTTGCCAATTTTAAACTTCCTGTCATTTCACAGTTGGCCAGAATTGCTGCTATCTGTGGATGTTTTATCAAGTCTGTTTTGTACAGAAAAATCTGAGCAATTTCTCAGTTAGATACAAATTGTTTTTTTTTTTTTTAACTTGTTTTGCATTCAAATAATTTAATCAAATCACTTGCACAAACACCAGCTGGAGTGTTAACAGGTATATGTATAGGTAGGCCCTACATGCTATCACAGGCATTAGCTCAAGGAAGCAGTATTTTAGATGGAAACACAGGTGAAGGGCTACCTGCTGAGCATTGCTAACTCTTTTATCTCCGACAGCGCCATCAGGGCAGCTGCCATTTCTTCAGCTGTGGCCAACCGTCATTGATATTTCACTTCACCGACCACATAACATCTCATGGTGGTGCAATGGTAGAGATGTCTCCCCACCAGCCCCTGCAGCTGACCCTAGGACCCTTGCCTTCCCCATGCCTGGTCCTTCCTTCTTAGCCAAGGCCAAAAGCGTCCCCGTTTTGCCTCCTCGGCCAGATCCCAGAGTGCCTTCTTTAGTTTGGGACCGGTCACTCCCATGATCTTCAAGAAGCACTTGGTTGATATTCCAACAAACCTCCTGCAGCCAGGCTGTGGTGGACCATGGGAGGATGTCTAGTCGCAGAGAGGTGATCTCAGTTGGGAACTTAGGCTGCAGATTGACATCCAGGTATTAGAATTGATCTCTCTTCAGGTGATGTTCTTTGCCACCCCTCCTTGTCCAACAAAGGTCATCCACTGTGGTGTTGATTGGTGGTCTCTGGTCACTTCCACTCTGTGCGTCTCTAAGGCTTCAGCCAGCTACCGCAGGATTCGGTCGACATGATTTGTTGCCAGCTACATCCGTTATTCATAAGTTCAAACATAGCCTAGTTAAGTGTTTACCGAGAGGTCATTTATTTAATCGTAAACAAGTTCTTACAAGAGATTATTCTTACTACATATTTACACCAAGTAACATCTTGTTCAAACTTTTATGTAGCTAATTGAACCAACTGACATAATTAACATTAACTTGCTAATACACGATGACCCAATTAGACTGAAGAGTAAAAAAGTAATTGAGTATAATAGACTCATCTGACCTCACACTTAATCAAATTGCTGTTCAGTAATGATGTCAACTGGAAAGATATGAAATTACATTAAAAACTTGACAAATCATATGTCAAAATACAAAATGCTAATAATGTTAGCATCACGTCTAAGGTCATGCTAAGAACATAGTCTGTTATATATTTCTTGCTCATTCTAAACTGCATGAATGCTAATAGCACTGAAAAACACATTTCTCCATGGATGCAGATATAATGAAAATAAAGTCATAATTTTTACATTTTTGAATGGGTTTTATTAGACAGATTAGCTACAAATGTTTCCTACAGTAGCAACTGATCTGCATGACTATTTCCGAGCTAAAAAATTTCCTGAGTTTTAATGGAGTGACCTAAAATAACTAAACCACTAGATAGTTTACAACAATCTTAGCTACTAAGAGTTACAAATCACTTTTTAATTACTTATAATAACATCCTTTTTTATTTTGTCACAATGCATTATGTTAGCGTACGCAGACCAACAACCAGATTAGGGCAATGTATTCATTTGGAAAGAGTTCAAGGTCTCTGTGTATATTAAAGTAATTTCATAGCTCTTACTTTGAGGCTATTCTCAATTAATTCAAGGTGACATTACATTTACTTATTTAGATGCTATTATATATAAAATTTTGAAGTTAAGTTTTAAGTTGTTGTATACCTGTTCTTTTTCTTCAATCAGTATAACATCACAGGGACCTTTACTTCCTGAAATCTGCATGGTGATATGAACAAACCTGAAAATAGCATGAGAGAGTACACATTACACATATAGCTGGAAAATCTTCAAACTACATCTAAACAATCCTTTTAGTTAAGGATGAAAGGAAATCCATCTTGCAGTATGCATGAAGACTTAGGCTAATTACATTCTAGACAAATACAGATGAGAGCAGGACACCTGGATTTATTTCCACCAAGTAATCAAGCAAAACATGTAGCAATACATAAAAACATGATATCATGAGGATGTGTCTGTTGCAGGCCCCTATTTCAGCATACATCCTTGTCTGCAAATGGTGAAAAACACTGTGCATCTCGTGAAGTATTGTTTTCAATCAATAACCGAGCATGTCATGATTTCTAGTTTTGAGGAAAGGAAATATGACCCCATATATCTTGCTCGGCAATAAGCACACGTTTCCCTCGACACAGATCAAGAGACGATGAACAACTCCCCCTTCCCCTGAGTTACTGTGATGGATAATCCATGCTGTTTTAGGCCCATTAGCTCGACCGAGGCCTGACTATTTCCATGACGACGAGTTACTGTATCTCTGTCGAAATCGGTCCAGGCTCTAAGCTAATGGGTTATTATTATATGACTGACGGTGTTGAGTCATTCTCTCTGCCTTGGGCTGATCTCCCTGATAAACAATCAGATTGTTGATTCTGCCAGTCCCCCACCCACCCAGCCCCCAGCGGTCACAAACGCTATCATGATCTCTGAGCTAGGATGGATTGTATCCAAGCCCTCTGGATACATTTTCATAGGTGATATGATTTCTCTGGAAATCTCCGCATCATCTCATTATAGAATCAGATCTGATTATCTTGATGCAGGATCGCTGTGGCTCAATAAATTGTCATGTGATAAACTCTGACTCTCAAAATGGTCAGTGGAGAAATTCAGCCCTCTATGCTAGTTGAACTGACACTGAAACTGTTTCCAGTTTCGATATCACTGTGAAGCTCATGTAAAAACATGTAACATGTAAAATACCATAACCTCAGAAGGCTGAACTTTTGTCATCCCAACTTCTCATCTGCATCATCAAAATGCTTTAAGACCCAACAACTGCAAAGCTAATGACGTTCCCATCAACCTCAGCTATACTTTGTATTTAGTGCTAATAAGAAAAATGTTAGCATGCTGACAAACTAAACTAAGATGGCGAAGATAGTAAACATTATATGGATTAAATACTAGCATGTTAGCATGCTGACATTAGTACTTAGCTCGAGCAGTTTTGGTTTTACACCCACACGGAACCGAGTGGTTGCAGACTCTCCATGATTCATGGCAAAGTTCATGTCGTATAATCTTGGTTAATATTTATGTAGCAGCCTTGACAGGTTTTCCTATTCTTGTTTAAAAAAAAAGGAAATACAGTCATGGCCAACATGAAGAACTACCGTTTTGTTTATCCTGTCGTGTCTCAGCTTCTTGAGCGGCAGAGTCTGATCTTTAACTGACACAGATCTCCTTTACGTTAGTATAAAAAATAAAATAAAATAAAAATATTTTTTAGGGGAACTGAGGTTATCTGGAGTTCAGCTCTGACTTCTGCTTTCAGTCAAACTTCATTTTCAAAGTCGTGGAAATTTTTTTTTTTAAGTTTTGCACTGAGAGGTTACAAGAGAGAACTGAGTATTATTTCATCAGTCAGTAGCACCAGAAATATTGACACCATGGTTCACAGAAGCCGTGAAATAGTTTCTTATGACACTCATGGAGGCACAAAAACGTAAAAGTTATTTTTGGTTATATCACTAGAGAACATTTTTCTTTGGGACAAAACAGAAAAGAAAAAAGAATAAATCATTAAAAAGTCGAGTCAGGTGACTGGATTCCACCTATGGCAAACTGCATGGACTGGACATGTTTTAGAAAGGCACAGAGCTGTGTTGATCAGTTCCTACAATTCACACTGCGTATAAGGACAAAGGCCCGAACCATAATGTCAAAATATTCCATGACAAATAAAGTCCTGCATTTAAAAGGATACTCAGGTAAAAGTACAGAGGAATTAAATGGCATGGAAAGTCTCAAAAGCATTATGGGTCAGAATCATTCCTGCCAGTGTTATATTATTATTTATCATGATATTGGCTTAGTTTGCCAGTGAATTAAAATGTTTATTTGCTACTGGGTAGTTACACCAATGCATCATAGATGTGTATATGTGAATATATGTGTATTCACACATATATTATTTGTGTATTACATGAGGTCCCTCTGTCACACTAATGGAGGACTGGGGTACTTCAGGTACTTCCTGAATAACTAAAAGGCGGGTCAATGAGAACACTTAGACGGAGGAAATGCTTATACCAACTCCAGGAGTATGTGGAATAAGGAGTACTTGTACCACGAAAACGCCGTAGGACCGACCGCACGGGTGTTTCGTCCCCGGGCCGAGGACGGTCAGTATTTCCCTGCTCCCGTCCGAGCCCTTGAGCAAGGCACGGACACCATGGCTGCCCGAAGGAGGGGCGGCGCTGCGGGTGAGGCCGGTCTTAAACCCGCCGACCCCGGGTGAGCAAACCCCCCCGGCGCCGTCGAGTCGCTCTCCGTCCCATCGCGAACCGACCTCCCCCCCGTCCGGCGCGTTTCTCGCAGCCCCGCCGCGGTCGGTCCCCCCGCGGCCCGCGGACCGCGCTCGGACGTGCGCCGACGTGCCCCCTTCGGCTCGCACTTGTTGGCGGAGTGGAGCCGCGTCCCGCCCCACCCCTCACCACCACCACCACCACCGCCGCCGCCGCCACCATCACCGCTCTACCTAAATCAGGAAGCGACCTGACCCATTTTTCCCCCCCATTCCTGTTTTTGTTTTTTGTTTTGTTTTTAACGGCGTCCACCGGAGACTTTGCACCCGACGTCGAACCGTGAAGGGGAACAAGGTGCTGTCGTCGATGCCGCCGGCGACCAGCGTCGACCCCTGAGAGGACGCCGACGGTCGGTCACATCCAGGACGACGCTCGGCTGTGGATGCGGTTGACGCGGACTCTCCGGAGACGGGTACGTGTACGGTCCGGTGGTAAAACCCGAGGAAAGCTGGCGCGGAGGCGGCTGAGCACACGCGGTGGATGCGCCGTCGCCGTCGGCGTCGACTCGACTCCGCCGCTTCTTTCTCCCTTTTTCTTTCGGCCGCGGGATTTTTCGCGGGGTCGGCGACGGTAAACGTCGCGTCCCCGCCGCCGACAACGCGCTCGGACGGTCGGTGTCGTCCACCCGGCTCCGCGTAGCCCCGCGGACCGGGGGGGGGGGGTTTAACAGGCACCGGGGGACACTGTCTCCGTCATGTGCTTTGGAAGTGTCGCCCCCCATCACCACCACCTCCACCTCCACCTCCACTACTCCTACTACAGCCACCACCTCCCCTGCCTGCCGCAGACTCCCTGGCTGCGCCAGTCACAACAAACAAATCTGCCAATTAAACGCTAAATTGCGCAGCGGCGACATAACGCGCGGTGTTGAATGGGAGTCGAGGCTCGGCGGCAGCTATTAGACGGCCCCCTTCCAGTCGGCGTACACGGTAGAGGCCGACGAGGACTTTATCCCAGCTGACAGTCAGAGTTTTGTGACTGATTCTGACTATTTGCCCTCTGAAACCTCGGTTTGTTTTGGTGGAAGGGGGCTGGTTGACCACCAGGCAAAGCAGTGATGTGGTTTAATCCGTATTAAATATGCTTATCTTAAGGTGGGTCAGCATATGCCGAATTTATCAGTAAGTCACATTGGTTCTTGTGAAGTTGTAAGTCGTGTTACACGAGGCCTGCCGAGATGTATCAAAGCGTGTCACCTTTATATCGGAGGATTTTGATCTGAGTTTTGTGTACTTCATTTGTCATGACCAGTGGTTTGACTGGTCTGCTGGATTTCAGGAGACTCTAAGCGCTATGAAGCCTGGAGGTAATTAAGGATCACATCACTTTGCATCCTAAGTGAGGACCAGAACAGTGAAGGCCTGAAACCGAAGCCATACAGGCTTTATAGGCTTAAACGTAGAAAACAGCTGTTCACCACTGCACCGTTGGTTTTAAGAGCAGCAGCAAGTGACAACAGCGAAAAATGCCATGACTCACTTTGAGCTACTTTTTTTTTTTACACATTATCTGTTACTTTGGTATAAAAAGAGAGACTGGTGCTCAAAGCTGTAGCGACATGCAAACTATCACTGCTGTGCAGGGTCTATAAATACAGCACTCACACATGAGTGGCTGCTCCTGTCTGAACCGCACTGATATATTAAAGCCTGCCGACCTGAATGTCCTCTAGTCAGGGAAAAGTCAGCAAAGCAACCTCCGGCTCTGTGTGATACAAATTACATGTACGTTCAATCCTGACTTTTTTCCATCTTTCTTCAGATGTTAAACACGAAGCGAATCATGTTAGCTGACAAACTGAAGAATCAATTTTTTTCAGTTGCATCGTGAAACTTGACAATCATGCCAACATGGTCACAGCATCGTCAGATAAGATGATGAGAAATCTCTTTGGTATGACCTAGTGCATTTTGTGGAATGTCAAGGATTTCTAACTAGGCAGAAAAAGCTTCAAGTGACACACACGTACAGCAGAAAGACGCCAGCAGTTGTGGCTTAACCTTTACATATCGTAGGAGAAAGCTCTGCTTGTCTGCGACTACCTGCATTCCTTTGCATTTCACATGATTTGACAAGGCTAAGCCAGGAGAGAAAATGCCAAGATGTTTGCTCAGCTGTCACGTGTCTCACTCGGCATTCCTTTGTCTTTATGAACGAGACGGACTTATAGTCAGGCCTTGAATTTAGTTTTGCACACAGCTACGAGGAAAGTTAGATGGTCTTTTAAAATTCCCAGGTACTAAGAATAGCTTCTTCTTTCCACTCACTAAGTATACGTGTGACTGCACATCAAAACACCATATATACGATTTGCAGGTGATACGTTGTGGTTAGTCAACTTCCGTCCTCACAGACTCACAAACTTCCTCTCTTTTCTGACTTCCCCTCCAGTCCGCGCATGTTCCTGGCAGACAGGTTGAGTCACATTACCTGCCATACGAACACCTTCTGTGCATCTGCGCAATACTTTTGTTAGTTTTTGCCCAAGGCGTGGTGCTGCCAGTCGGCTCGTGGTGCAACGCTGACAGCATATTCTGTCATTAGCAGTGACGTACCAGCCTGTAAAGTGTTCATTCCTCATAGCGGTCACAAGAGATGGTCGAGCTGATTACTTTGCCTCCAGATCCAATTCGAGAGGTTGTAGCTTGGATTATTAGATAGCAAATCCCAGGTGGCAGTGGTCATGTATCTTACACTTCTGGCCCAAGATTATATGAGAAGAACACCACAATGAGTGACAAGAGGTGCCCATGCATAACAAAGCAAAACAAATATGCACTTGAATTGACAAAGCAACAGCTATTGACAGCAGTGAACCGCTGAGAGTATTGTTTTGTTGCTAGTGTCCAATTATGCCCTTAAGGCCATATGTGCTCTTTCAAGAGGAAAGTACCACAGTAGTCTTGTACTCAGAAATATGCAAAGTTGTGCAAAGTAAAAGCTTTTTGTTTGTTGGTAGCAGTCCCCCTCATCTTCAACTACAACTGCTGTGGTTCAGCCAGGCAGTCACAGCTGATTAGTCACTGCGCTGACGAAACTCTGACTTCTCATCTTGCTTGGCCCTATCTATAACTGTCCTCACTCATTCAAAGTGTTGTGCTCAAACAAGAGTGGCAGTCTCATCTAGGACTGGTGATGGTCATGATGACTGTAAATGCAGGGCTCGATCTTTTAGTTAACAATTTGCCCTATAATTATGACAGTCCAAAGTGTTTAACAGCAATGTCAACCATCATAATATTTCTCTTCTTAGGGGATCTGCCTAGAATTGCAGATATGATTCCAGAGGATCTGCATAAAGTCATTCTAAAAACTTCAGGAAACTTTGGGATCCATTAGGTACTAGCCCATCCCAGTGCCCTAAAATACAGGGTGAAGTCATTCAATGTCTTGTTTTGTCCAACCAGCAGTCCAGAACCTGTAAACATTATAATGTACAACGAAGAGAAGAAGCAAATACTGAAATTTCAGAAGCTTAAATCATTCAATTTTTTGGCATTTTTGCTCAAAAATGATATAAATGGTTACTACATTTTTGAAACAGTAGTTTTTTGACCAACTGATTACTCAGTTAATCATAGCAGCTCTAAATTTTACATTTTAAAATTGCAGTTGCAGTGGCTCGGCTTGACGTGCAGCTTTCAGTGATGTTGGTCGACGAATAAAACTTAGTAATATGTAATGTGTGATACTCCTGAACCCCACAAGATAATGAATGTAATCAATAATTTTTTCCTTGGCTTTGGGAGTGATGTTAAGTAATAACCTAGTTAGTTGTTGTTTTAGGTAGTAAGCTACAGTATGAAGCTGGACATGATAACATACAAGTGTGATAGATTCGGTAAATACATTAATTAAATCCATTTCTAATATTTTTGCATGTTTTTTTTTTTTTGTTTTCTTAAAGGCTCGGAGCAAAATTCACCACCCTCCAAACTTTTTAAATGCAGAGTATTGCTCTTACTACACCCACATACACACTACTAAAGCTTGACAGACCTACCAAGCCTACTATGGCTGCTAAGCTATGATTAGATAATTGCTGTTTTTGGAATGGATTTTGTAAATGCTTAGTTAATCGATGTTTGTCATTGAAATATTGTTTTGTAGGTTCGCTTGTTGTTACTCTTCAGTATCACAGTTATAGAAGTTGGGTAAACCAGAGAGGCTAATCTGCACATGGGTTTTAATAGCAACAGTTAGTGTTGCATGTTGGAACAGGCTCGAGCCCCTGATGGGAAGGTTGCGACTAGAACTTAAGTTCCCTAAAGGAGAGGAATGAGGTACAGCACATACTGTATAGTATGGGATACCCAGCCCTCACATGTCCTGGCTGAAGACCATATTCATGCCCTTTGGCAGACGACCTGTTGTCACTTTTTGCCAAGCTCATCTGTGAGGCAGGACAACACGGTGTTGTAACTCATTCCTCTCCATGAGGAACTGAAGTTATAGTCTCATAGTCTTGTATGGGATATACTGTATATTTATCTCTTGCAGAGCACCCTGTGAAGCCAGGGACAAAACCTTTGAGCGCTAGTGCATTGTGGTTTCAGCAAAAAGGACAGAAGGAGCCACCAAGGGTTAATTCGATTTTAGACGTTAAAACCAGAAACACGTACCACCTACAGATACCCCTTTAAACAATGCCCATGATATTGCCAATGCCCTGATCAAATGCAACCTCACAATCTGAGACATTGGGACACCTTTGTTGCTGTAAGCCAGGGAGATAGCCTCCACACACCAGTGGGAAAGTTGCTGCCTGGACAGCATTTTGGCCTTCACTGGGTTTGGAGAAAGAGACCAGCAACTGGTCACATAAATGCACATTCTCAATGCAGTTAGGTTTATGCAACCTCCCCTGTTCCTCAGATTCAAAGGTAGAAGGGGCAGAAGCACTGCAACTCAAAAACCATGGAGCTATATGCTGTTGATAACCTTATGTACATAACCCACATTTTGCCATAGTGTTACCTTCACACCGCTTGCAGCAAATTAGGTACAGATTGGGTGCACAGACAAAAAAAGAGGTCATCCACTTGCTTAGCTTATATGGCAAGAAGGACCGTGGTCTTGTGAAAGACATTTCATATCAACAGACTCAATGGGCTCAAAATGGAGGACCACAATGGACCTAAAGCCCTACCAGCATATCCCATGAGGGAGCAGTGGATTAAACCATAGGCCACAGTCAGCAGACTCCCTTTGTCCACCATGTAATATGGAAATGGAAGAACAGACACTAGCAGACCTTAGATGTAAAACCTACCAAGCACACTAAACAATGTATTCATAATCACAGGTAGTTGACCCACCAACTGTGGCTTTTGTAACCAATACGAACAGTTAAACTGATTTTTTTAGCGAAGTCCTAATGAATCAAAGTACAGCGCTAACTAGTAGTAGCTAGCTAACGCCATATCGTGAGATGCAGAGTGTAAGAACTGAGGGACAGCACTGCCTTAAGATGTGACTAGAAGTCATGCTATGCCATACAGTATGTGTTGTACCGGCTCAGTCAACAGAGAGGGAACCTCTCCCTTTTTTGCGATATCTCATCAAATGCCTTGTGGGGAATTTCTTCAATTCGGCACAAATGTTCACTTGAACTCAAGTCTGAACTGATCAAATTTTGAAGGTCAAAAGTAAAAGGTCACTGTAACCTCCGTGACACGTTTTTGGCCATAACTCATGCACATCATAAATTCATACACTAACCATGACAAAATACACTTTTTTTACCATTGGCACAAATTAATGTAACATAGTTAGTTAGTTATGCTTACTATGTATGCAAGCATTAAGTTACAGACATGCCACAGATCGCAGCTTATGTTAGCGCAGATAATACCCTGTTAATTCCATTCCTGACATTTTTGCTTGTGTGTTTTTGGACTGTGACCTCAAATCCATCCAATTTTTGTGGATGCAAGACATCAGTAGTATAAAATCAGTATAGAATACACTTAATACCTTTTATTAAGTTACTTTAAAGTCTTAACTAAATATATGATATGAGTGTGAACAGACATCTGTAAACTGCAACTTGACTGGTTTGCAGAAGCGTACAACTTCGAGGCTGGTTTCTCAAACATTGTTCCATGTTTTTGCATTTTTCTGAGGAGCAGCAGTGTTATCCTGTTGTCAAGCTGGTTGTTCATTAGGTTGTCAGAATTACATGACAGGCTCTGAACACATGGTGTATACTGGACTATTTCAGTTTTATCTTCAGACATGACATAGACTTGTTCTGGCAAGTTCACAGAAAAGAACGGGTCAAGGCTGAAAGACAAGCGGAGAGAAAAGAAGTGAGAAGACTGAAACCAATCAGGCTGGATGTTCGGTCTCCTGCAGCATGCATTTATCACTGTACGGGCACATGCCCTCCCTCAGGGACAGATGTTGACCTTTGACCTCAAATCTTTTGTAGAAAGTAGAGCACTTTCACTGGCAGATAGGCACTGTGCAACTCTATCACTATTTCTCATCACTTTCACTCTTTCCTTTGCCCCCTCCCCAACCCAAACACACAAGCGCATACACGCGCACGCTCCGTAGTCATTACGTAATTGACTCACAGCAGGGCATAGCATAGTGCAGTCACTGAGAGCAGCTGTAGGGTTAAAAGAAGTCCTTGTCTCACATGCACACGAACAAACTTAAAGAGAAACAAAGGAACCAGGCAATGGCAGACAGATAAACATGTGCTTCTGCTACTTCCAGCTTTAGTGGTAGTCTGAGAAATGTGTTTATCAGCATGTTCTGCAGTTTTATACCATACAGGCTCCTCACTAAATCTAATATGTAAGCAGTGTTTATAGAATACGACCTACTGAAGATTAGTGCATCACTGGTATAGGCTTCATGGGTTTCTGATTCATAGGTTTGTGTGAGAGAATTGTATTTGAAGACATGCTTGAATAGAGATGCCTGCACCGATTTTGAGTATAGCTTTTGTGTAAACTCTACCGCTGTTTGTAGAGGGATTCAGTAGAGGGAGCAGAGAGAGCCAGGGAGATGTAACATGGATGCAGTGCAGACATGTTACTAAATGTGTACACAATAGGAGCAGCAAGGCAAACATAAGCAGTCTGCTGAACTTGATAAAGATGATAATATGCATGATATTTAGCTGAGTGTCGGCCTCCCATCATTTTGTCACGTACCTTTTCATCTCTTACAACATCTTTGTTGTCTTTGCTGTCTGCAATTTGACATCACTGACATGACCCAATGCCTTGTATGAGCCTGTTGAAAACACATTAAGTAGCCTGATGCTGATGCCATAATGTCAGTGCCCAAGACTAACTATTTCTACATGGCCAGTCGACAAGTTTTATGAAGTAGTGGAATAACTCCAGAATCGATAAATTTTCTTTAGTAAGGTTGGCTTAGCTTCAATTCTTGATGATTGTTACATCAGATAAATACCAACGTTGCATAAAGCACTTACCAGAGTTAATCCCAGGAATTTACATTTCTTCCACAATCAACAAGTGAGCTGCACTGTTGTTTCCTCCACTTTAAATTTGTGCACATTATTTGCTTAATTATAAAAACATTTCTGAGTTATAAACTCAACCAAGGATTTCTTTTCCTTGGCTCTATGACTAAAACATGATGCATTCATATTTTTTTAGGCCTAAATATGTAAAACAGTTGAGCAAGAATAAGAAAAACTTTGAGCAGAGACCAGAGAGAAACAGAAAGTCTACTCAGTAATTCAGTGTTCGCTCCTCGACAGAGACAGACTGAACAGAGTAGAGTCCACACACTGTTCACTCAACTTCAGTGAGCAGTCTTTTTCATCCTTCCCTTTTCGTAGATGAGATCTCTGGATTTTCTACAAAATGCAGAGAGTCAACCAACCACCCCGAGTCACAACAGTCCTGTAAGCTGCTGTGGGTTCTCATTGACTGTAACTATTCACATCACAGTTTACGGGCCTGTCGTGACTCAAGGCAGCTAACATAGCCTGGTATCATACTTTTTAAATTAAAATAAACTTTTTGTGCTCTTTGTGATAACTTGATTTCCTCAAAGTAGACATTTTTCACATCATGAAGCACTAACTGAACCACTTATAACAAGTAATCACTGCATACACATAATATCTTGTGGTGGTGTAAAGATCCATCCATATTGGATTCGAATCATTTGCTTCTTGAGAGCAGCAAATGTTAATCCTTTCATGAATTGGCTGTATAGGTTGAATTATAGGTTGAATTACTACTTTGTTTATCAATGAAGCACAGAGAGCAAATCAATTTTTGGAAAAAATTTTTTACACTATATAAAATCCATCCCCAAATTTTCAATCAAATGTTGTGGTTAATGATTTGTTGTGTTTCCAGCCCCTCAGCTTGCCTTTTTTACTAAACCAGACAGAGATCAGGTAGAAATTCCCTACACTTCCTTGAGAATCTATTGGACCCACCTAATTGTAGGACAGTCAGGACAGGAGAGTAGAAGCAAAACAAAAGTAAACCACCAAAAACTGCCTCATGAGCAAAATGTAGTTCCTTGGTCTCTTCTACAATGGATTTCCCCCTGTATGACTGTCAAACAGATCTAGAAAGAAGCTGTTTAGACTACCAGACAACATACAACACTGACCTGTCTTTGAAGTTCATGATAAGAACTATAAATGTGTGGGTTGATCATGAGACAGGATGTAAAAATCTATGATAATATGATGCATCTCTGTCTGTCAACAATATTTTTCTGCTTCATCTCCTGTGTTAAACACTTTAGTGACTCCTGTCCCAGTAGAATCTCTGACCTAAAACCCTCATAAGTCCCAGAAGAACACGTTATTACCGCCACAGAGTTCATATTCCCAAAAGACTGATTTTCTATGTGCTTTTGTTGAAAAATTGAGTGCTTTCACTGTACTGGGTGAGAACTTTTGGATATGCACAGAACAAAAACATACCACATTGTTAACTCCACTTTTCACATCCATCTTTTCTGCGATTCATAGTCCCATAAACATTGGTTTCATGCTCACTGACCCTTTGTTTCAGGAAGTCCTTCTCAGACAGAGTAATCCTTGTGTTGTGAAATCCATCTGTGCAGTATTGTCATGACATTTTTCACGATTGTTTCTGCAAAATAAAAACACAAACATACTTACTGCAGTTTGATAAAGCAAAGCCTTATTGCGGTGAATGACATTTTTTTCATACCTAATTGTTCCCAAGAGTTTTATGGTTGTGGATGTTGTAGAGTAATCTATTCTCCCTTTAGTCTGCATTATAAACAAGCTCATCTAATCCTGACAGGAAGATTTATGCTGCAGCATGGTAATATCCCTTTCATCTTCACAGGCCTGCAGCCAGTGAAATGAATAGCTGTAGCACCTCTATTCTCCCCCCAAAAAAGGAGGATTGGGTTTTTATCAGTTGATAAAATTTTACCTGAACCAAATTTTGGCAGGGAAAAGACCTTCTGTTCCCTGCTTCTATCCCAGATTTTTTTCTAAGTATTAAAACACTGGTTAACCCTCTTGGAAAGAGAATCTTTTTTTGATTATCTCTGTTCTGTCGTTCAGTTGTGAAAGCTGATACCCGAAATAGTCACAGAGAGAGGAGAAAATAGGGCTCAAGTAATCCAGTATGTGCAGTAAACAGATGACATATGGTAGGAAGTTTGTTTAAATGTTGACATCCATTTTTTTTCAAGCTAATGAGCCCCATTTCTAATCCCTCGCTAAAATCATGTAAAAACATTACAGCAGCTTATGAGGCTTTGGATTTGAAATAGCCTCAGGTAATGGACAGCTCAGACAGATATAATTGCCCATATGTTGCTCATACTGCAGACCCTGCTTTGAGTGGTAATGGATTCTTCCAGGTGCTGGCCTGCATGTAACCATCCTATAATACGAGCTTTTTCCTTCCTAATGATTCATTTAAAAGGCAAACAAATGTTTCAAAAAGTGTACTCAGTCACATGTGGTAATTAACTGCAACTTGTATGGCTTTAAGTGGGAAGGATCAATTGAATTTTACTTTTTCTCTCGCTAAATGGTTTCCAACACCTTTCTTCTTCTAATTTACAGGGCAATGTGTGAAGGGAAAAAAAGGCCAGGCAGACAAGTGTGTTTTATTTTTTTTTGTTTGTTTTTTTAGTTAGAAAGTACTGCTGCCAAGTTGTTATTGCCGCTTTGTATCACACACACCATTTCCTTCTCTCCGCCCCTCCCTCACTCACACTCTTCTTATGCAACAACCCTTTCTTGCAAGTCCTTGCAGGATCTCAGTTTTTATTGTGTAATGCTCGAGAGTGAAACTGCTTGCAAGGCCTCGAATTTAGTCACGCGGACTCCCTGCAATGTCTGGCAAAGTCCAACAAACATCAGAGTCCTCAATAGATATCAGTTTTACACTAAACTGAATCTGCAGCTACTGTAAATATAATTGTGTCCCTTTGATTAATTAGCAGAGACTTTGTCCCTGCTTTTTTATTTAGATACTTGTTTGTGCTTTTTGTAACTGTTTTGGCTCAACCACAAGCAGTGATGAGTCAAGCCACCCCCTTGAGCTCACAGATGCCATTTAAAACAAACTTTTGAGATTTTCTATACCATTATTTCTCTATACGGCTACACGCCTTTAAGCCCTTGACAAACAGAATGTTATGTGGATGCTAATTGACTTCTGAAGTCAAAATATGCGAATCTTGGCTGGCCGTGTCATTGAGGTTCAGGTCCAGTGGAGAATTAGCTATGTTCAGATGCTATACACGCTATCTCCATATGAACAACTGCTAAAAACAAACAAAACAAAACTTGCTGGATTGGAAGCTGGATTGTTGGTGCTATATGAGTTGCTGTGAGCATTTCTGAAACTGCTGATTTCCTGGGATTTTCACACACAACAGTCTCTTGAGTTATGCAAAATTATTTGAAAAAAAAAAAACATCCATTGAGTGGTAGCTCTGCAGACGGAAATGTTTTGTTGTTCTGAGGTTGGAGCTGAGAGAAAGAATACAGTAACTCAGATAACCACTCTTTACAACTGGGATGAACATAAAAGCATCTCAGAAAGCACAACACCTAGAACCTTGAGGTTCTTATGGGCTACACCAGTAGCAGACCACATCAGGTTCCCCTCCTCTCAGCCAAGAACAGAAATCTGAGGCTGCAGTGGGAACAGGTTCACCAAAACTGGACAGATGAAGATGAGAAAAACGTAGCCTGGTCTGATGAATCTGGGTTTCTGTTGAGGCAGCAGGTGGTAGGGTCAGAATCTGGTGTCGACATCATGGGTACATGGACCCGACCTGCCAACGGTCCAGGCTGCTGGTGCTGTAATGTGTGGGGCATGTTTTCTTTAATACCAATCACTCATGGTTTAATGCCACAGCCTATCTGAGTATTGATGCCGACTGCAGTACTGCGCTTCACTGTCTCTACATGCAGCTCCCCTGCTTGACTGAGCAGCTGTTAGTCAGTCTTATTGAAGCTAGTAGAAGGGCATAGCTGAACTAGACAGCTGCCTGACAACAACTCGGTTTTCACACTCACTGCATCGTACCTCTCCAGCACCAAAAGTAGACAGACGAATTTTTACAACTAGCTAGTGAACATAGTAGTGAATTTGGCTGATAAAGAGGCAGAAATTCCACCTAAGGAGTAGGTGAAGATCAAACCAGGGCCAAAGGGAGATGGGAAACTGGATTTACATTATTTGAATATAACCAAATCAATGTTTATGTTTCCCTAGTGGCCTGGTATTTAGCCTGTTAGCACTGTTAGCATTCAGCATGACAACTTTATACAGTGATTATTTATGGGTAATTCTGCTGCTTGCAAGAAGCCAAACAAACGACACTATTTTAAATTGATATGGATTATGCTTAGGGTTGTTGAATTTCCCCCATTAGCAAACTTATTTTCAGATATGGCTGCTCCTCTAGCTAGAGAGGCACCAGTGCATCATGTTATAATGAGATAGGTTTGTTTTTTTTTCCTTGTTGTAGCAAAGTTTGGTTCTCTGGGTATAGTGCTGGTCACTTTGAGCAGTATAGCCGAGACACAAAATCTTGAACCTTTCAAGTGTCTTGTATTTTAATCACACTTGTTACTCCCTGAGATTCTGCTTGCAGGAAACAGTGCTCCTCTGTGCTCCCTGTTCAGAAGACAATGGATGTAATGCCACCTCTCAGTGGTTAATCTTTATTCACTGTGTGCACTGTAGGCACAGTGTTTTATTTACTTGACCTTACTTGACTGTCGCACAAGCAAAATTAGGTGTGAACATTAATGTGCAGTAATGATTTCATTTTATTAATTTTTATGGTGGCCATTCAAAGGCTTTATTAACATATTTTTTATGTTCTTTGGACTGAGAGGTGTGCTTCATTTAAATTTCAAATAATAATTCTGATACATAATGTATTCTTGAATTAATTAGGGTAATTTTTCAACATTGCCGGCTTTCACATGTAGAGCCTTCTTGCCTGTGAATCCAGTCATAATGTTAGAAGCATGTGCCAACACCAGTGTAGACAACTAATAAACCCTGTTACCAAACTTTTTTAGCACAAACATTTTTGACAGGGGATACCACCATGTAGTTGCTTTGTATTGTTATAAAATAAACAAAAAACAGAAACGGGAAATAGTAAAGGTGTAAAAGATGATGAAAGGATTTTCCGATGGCTGCAAAACTCTCCTAAAAGCCAAAAATGCAGTCTGTGATTATTTTAAAGTAGGGGAAAATAGTCCTTCAGAGGGAGAATTATTCTGTGTTAGGTGGTTGTAGGCTGACATTTTTATTCATACAAAATTCAGCAATTCCTGATAAACACTTTTACATACTTACCTGCACCAAGTATCTAAAACAGAATATCTGATTACGTGCATGTCTGTCAATATTCAAATTGTTGGTCAGATTTTTTTAATATTTGTTAGCTATGAGCTCAGACACCTGAGAACTCTCTTTACTTCACAGACTTCTCTCTGAGACTTACTTGATGCTTCGTCCCTTTGTGGTAGTGTACCTTTCAGGATATGATGGTCGTTTGATGAGGAAAAGCTTTCCCATGACCAGCAGACCTGTAGTCAGATGGCAGCACCATGTGGCACCTCAAAGCAAACTAAACAATAAGTTGGTTTTAAGGAAGGTGCATCATCAGTTGTGGAGAACTGTATCAGATTCAGAGATGATGACAATTGTGAAGAAGTTAATAATCACTGGCAGGCTGGGTTTTAAAGCAGTGGGACAAAATGGACCATGAACACAAAATATTCTAATGAATGGATGGAGACATAGAAGACTATAACACACGTTGGGAGGGATAGTTGACTAAGATGAGTTATTGATCCACAGAGTCTTTGCTTTTAATGCAGGGCTAGCCAAAGTACTTTAGGGGACTGACTGCACACAAAAGACACGTCATCACCTTTCGTGTTTGGTTCAGTTCAAATTAACCCTGGTGCATTTGTTGTGTGAAAACTCTTTTTCCAAAATGTAGCACAAACTAAATAACTGGACTGAGACAGGCTGAAATGGAGGGTCTTGGTCAGCTTCTATGTGGTGCACTTTGCTTGTGGTGTGAAAGCAAAGCAACCCAACCATAGGACTTAGAGATACTCTGTGATAGACACAACACTCAGCAGCAGTGTTTTGTGTGATTTTAGCAGGACTTTAAAAGCTAAAATGTTGTTACTTCTATCTGCTGATTGTGAACTGCTCAGGATGCAATCATATCATAAACAATCTGTATAAACATTGTACTGTATAGCCTATATACTATATGCAGGATCAGTGTAACAATGGGAACGTGCATGCATGTCAGAACATGAGTTCTGGATTGAAAGTAATGAAAACAATGTATTAGTATGTACCGTAAATGATGTTAATTTTGAAGGTTGAACACCAGGTGTCCTGTAAATCAATAAAAAATTGGTTCTCCATGTATGTTCACTGGAGGCTTCAAGTTTCCACATCACACATGCATAGGTTGCATTGTGATTGTATTTGTGTTTTGTGATTTACAAAAATTCTCTTGTGCAAACATGTCTTGAACTCAGATTTAAGGTGAGCATAGAGACATTTCTACCCTACTGTGATGAATAAAACACAGCCTTTGAGTGTTGAACTCTGCGCATACATCATTCTGCACAGTCATAACATACATGTGGGCAACATTAAGCACAACACATTTTTTAGTTAAAAGGAGGCTTTAAGGCTAAATACAATACATATATTTTCAAGAGTCACAGTCTTGGTCTTGATTGCTTTCCAAATGAAGTCAGAACTGCACAGTTATGGAATTTTTGTATATTTTGATATTATGGCATGCTATAGTTCAGTATGAAACAGCTCAAAATGACCACAGCATACCACAATATTTTTATTGCTGTGTGTGACGATAAACCTTCTCACATCGACTGATGAAATAGCCTCTCCTTCTCATAAGGAGCACATAATCTTCACATAATATGCTGTTTACAGGATTCTGGTGTAAACTCAAACCCTGTTTTTCTTACAGTCTCTGTCAGCAGCATGGGCCAGCATCTAGGAAAGAAGGACTCACCAATGGACAGCAAGGTAAGAGTCCTCGATTCTTTGTGGGCAATTTAATATCTTGTTTGGTGCATGAGGAGTAATAATATTTTGAAATGTGTATGCATATGTAAGCATTTTGTCTACCGTGATCTGGGAATGAATCCTGGTGTTAGAGAATTTTCTTGTAACCTTATCAATGCGAACACTGGCTTTTATCAATAGGACTTTGGACCGTGTAGCAGACAAGCTCAGGCTCATTTACTCTAGCTGATTTATTACTTTAACTGAGCTTTTAGTCAGAGTATTAAATCACTTTTCATCATGCATGTATTGAATCTCTTGAAAAAGTCACACCTTACGTAACAGAGCACAGAGGTGAAAAATAAAAAATTCTTCTCAGAGAGTGTAGATTTATCTCTACATTATATGTGCATACTCTTTTTTTAAATGTTTACAAGTGATTTGATTGTTTTCTGAGCCTGTTATATGTTTATGGTTTACGACTGCACGCTCTCTCCACTCCAGCTATGGGATCATAAATCCAGGTTTTATGGTAGTAAAAGTGCCACAGGCAAAACTTTGTACTCATCTCTTGTATACATTGAGGGGCAGTAATTTATGAATAATGCACCACCTCATTACTCTATATGATGAGTTTTGTTGTGGCGCATAGAGCAAGGACTGGGTGGAGATGACTTTACAGATTTTGAGCTGAGGAAATTACTTTCAGGTTTTTTTTAGGGTTTTGTATTCATTATATTGACTTCAAGATCACTGTACCAGTGTAAGGACCATGTGCATTGTGCATTTGAAGAAAAACCTACCAAATTTTTCAGAGTTAAGATTCTTGCTTACTGCATGTGCAACAATCACTTTCCTGTAACCATCAGCATCCCCTCTTAATTAAGCTGTGTTGTCATGGCAACACCCATTGCGAGATGAGTCCTGATGGCTCTTGTACATCACCCTATGATAAGTCCTCGAAACCACAAGCCTTGTCACAACAATGCTCTACCAGAGAACCCCTTCAAATTGGAGAGAGTAAATAGGTGATTGTGTGCATCAAGGCTGACACTCAACCCTCTCCGAGTACATGCTCCATTTAACCATTGGCTCTGGCCCCATGATTATCAGGATTCTGCCCAGAAAGTTTAGGTGTCTGACATTGATAATTGACCATCCATGTACCTCGAAATCATTATTTCACAGCAGCAACATTTAGGTACCTGAGAAGACCATTTTGAAAAGGTTTTTTTTCCGTTCTCCTATCTGGACAGAAGTGAA
The DNA here is from genome assembly GCA_016859345.1 of Istiophorus platypterus. Classification (NCBI taxonomy): domain Eukaryota; kingdom Metazoa; phylum Chordata; class Actinopteri; order Istiophoriformes; family Istiophoridae; genus Istiophorus; species Istiophorus platypterus. The sequence goes on along the minus strand of CM029126.1, from coordinate 20,967,189 downwards.
AATCATGAAATTTTGTTTCAGTGCACTTGCATCTTTTAATTGCTGTTGAGCCACATCTTATGCTTAAAACAGTAAGCTGGATTAAAGTGTCAAGATGAGATAATATGCTGGCTAATGGATTGTGTCTGCTCTTGTTACAGAAGTTTCTTCTGTCAGTAAGTGAGCAAAACTGTTGGAACAAGATAAATTATTGCTCTAGCAAGCATCAGGATGGATCAGTGAGTTTATAGTCTAAAGCTGAGAAAGAGGACCCTTTATAACAGTGCTGTAGTATAAACAGAAGCTATGATTAGATATGAAATAAGGACTAGTGGCCAATTAAGAGCAATTATCCTCTTTTTCTTTTGTAACAAAGTTGTCAAGTACCTCACAATGGGGTTTTTTTTTTAATTAGCAAGGGAGCAAGATGCTCTATTCTGACCCGGAGCTACTATTTGACAAAAAAAGGTCTGCCTCTAAGAGCGCTGTAATTAAACAGAGCAAATATGTCTGAAAGATATTTTTTGACTCATCTTTCTACTTTGTGAGTACAGAAATTACAGGCCAGGCACTGTTCCTGCATGCCAAGCACAGAGGAGGATCAGGCTTAAACTGGGCGAGTAATGTACTTTAATGACATCAAGCAATTAACCCCGGCCTTGTTGAGGTCGCTTTTGTCATCTCCTTTCAGAATCACAGTGGATATAATGAGTTTGATCCATTACGACACAGGCAGAAATCAGATTTGGAAAAGATGCAAGATTGTTGTGAGCAGACCTAACCTCAGACTGTGACTAAGGAGGTGTAGAAAGAAAGAAAAATCAGCATTTGAGGCTGTGGGCAGCAGCATAAACCTGCAGTCTGCCTATGGGGTCCCTGACGACCTGGCTGGTGCCTCTAATGCACAGAGTGTAATGTTGTCATGCTGGGGAAAAAGGGAGTCCCGACCAGCAGGGATACTGATGGCTCATCCCACACATGATTTGTTTCATTTGCCTACAAAGCACACTCTGCAGAGAGAAAAGCAGGAGCCAGAGAGGTGGATTAATTTGTCAAGTGTGAAGCTGAGAGGAGAGGTGTTAGGGCAGCATGTCAAACAAAAGCAGCTTTATTATTATGTTGTGTACCTCTCAATGTTTATCGTTTGTTTCTCCCTTCTCTTTGGCCTTATTATTGTGACTTCAATGTCAAATTAAAGGTCTGGCAAAACAGCCAGTTGTCATATTGACAATCAACCAGGAACAGAGCATGACAGAGTAAGGCAGGTTGTATTTAGATGCTGTTGCCTGAGCCGTGATCCACCTCCCAATCCCTTATCTTTTCATGAAGGATGAAATGTACCCATACCTCTTTTGGAACACCTCAACAGAGGCTCTGACAAAATGTTTCTCTCTCAGCTGTCTGAAATGTTTCACACTGCAGATATTTTAGAGCCTTAAATCCCACTTGGGACTTAGAGGATAATAACACTGACCCTGCTACTCAGTTTTGTGTTTTTTTTGCCAGAGTAGGAACAGAGGTGCGTAGTTAGCTCAGACATTTGTAATGTGTCTGTGCTGGTTAGTACACACTACAAGATTTTGGATGGATGGGAATTAATGATGGATTTAAATTCAGGACTAAAGTACTATATATCCCCAGTTGTAGAAGAATACAATAACAGGATAAAAAGAAATATCAGTCCTGGTCCTTTATTATATTACCTTTTTCTCTTGATAGATGGTAATCAATCATTGTGTGCAAGCCTACAAATTCTTAAATAAATAAACCTAGGGTAGATGGTCAGTCAGTCACCTTGTCTGACTCTACAAATTCACTCATTTTATACTGCACCTTTTATGATCAGACTTATTTGACAAGAAAGGGAGAAAATAAAAAAAAAATGCATCCACTTAAAAAAAAACAACAAAAAAAACATACATTTGCAACACACCTTACATATCTGACCTCATATGTTGTTTTGTGAGTGACTGGCCAACCACAGACTGTGATACTTCATGCTGAGATACCTCCTGCCCAGCTGTAGTGAAAGGAATTGATTTTTTTTTTTCGTCTATCTTAGATGTCAGAAGTGAAAATCAGGATATGGTATCAAGGGCTAGAAGTCACAGTGCAATTTTTTTTTTTATCTATCTGTTTTTTTTTTTATACCATTTTCTACTGAAGCTGAACAATCAGAGAGAAATCTATCACATCGAAGTCAGAGATACCAACTTGTCCCCTGACTATAACCAGACTAGAGTGCAGTGAAGCCAAATACATATTGCATTTTGAATAAAGGATATACAACTAACTACAAGTAACTCTTTACTTTTCTCATTGCATCTTGAGGCTTTTGCCACATGATTGCTATTGCTGTGACCATCTTCAGTGCTTGTCAGTCATTTTAGGTAATGTAGAAAAATCAGATGGTATGCAATTTATTTTGTGAAACATAGGAAATGACTAACTGAAGGAAAATTAGATTAGGTACATTGAATAAAGGTGGGTGCAGAAAAAAAAAAAAAACTAGTTTCAACCTGTAACTATGAACTAATATGCTTCACATACTAAAATTCATTAATGAATAACTGGTGGTGTCTGACAGTAGAAAAATGATCTTAACCTTCGATCTTATGTTGCCCGGCCTTTTTTCTTTGGTTCCATTTCTTTTATTTTTGTTACTTCTGGTTGCTATTGCCAACTATGGTTAAGTACAAGTCAACCTAGTATAAATTTCTCAAGGATGGGAACAAACTTTCATATTTTACAGGAGATCATAAGGTCTGCTTGAAACTCATGTCACCCAACTATGTAACATAATGTATATTTATTGATGATATATTTTGGAATATTTGGGTTGTTTTACAATAATAAGCCCATATTGTGGAGAACAGTACAGTGTGTAATAGGCTGAGTAACCTGTCACTATGACAGTTTTAACAGTGAGACCAGCTGATCCCCAGCGCTGTGTGGGAGAAGAGATTTAATTAACACCATTGTTTAAACATCAGTCACTGTTTGTCAGACTGCTGTAGAGAAAATTCTCTTCTAACTAGTGTTAGAACGTTTACTGAAATGCATAAGGTCAGTGAGATCAGACTGTTATTTTGTTCCAACATTTGCATAGCTAGCTGACATGCTCGTTCACAATTCAAAACTGCGTGTTTTCTCTCTTAACATAATAAGAGAAAATCCCTTTAGGGCGCGGACTAACCAGTGTGTGGCAGACATAATGCTATCTCGAGTAATGTTGGCTGTCAGGGTGTAAAGCAGGACTGGCCTCCACACATCCACACAGCGAGAAAATACTGACCGCTGGAATGGTAGTTGTGGGTGTGCTTGTTTTTCGTTTGTTTGTTTTTTTTATGCCTCTGCACTGGTGACATCTGTGGCTGAAAGCATTATTTTTTTTTTATGTTTTTCTGTCCATCCCATCTTTGTCACCATGATTGCTCAGGAGCTCCTTTTGGAAATTTCCTCAAATTTGGCACAAATTTTCACTTGGACTCAAGGATGAGCTGATTAGATTTTGGTGGTCAAAGGCCATGGTCACTGTGACCTCACAAAACACATTTTTGGTTAGTTAGTTAATTAGTTAATTAAGATGTGTTCTTTGGGCTTGGAGTTACAGGCATGCTACAGATTGCAGCTCACGTTGGAGCAGGTATTACCCTGTTGAATCCATTCCTGACTCTTTCGCTCTTGTGTTTTTGGATTTGGCCGAGCCCTAAAAAATTCCATATATGACCTCTTTAAATACCAAGTAAAAGTGAATCAACTGCCGTGTGTTAAACTTGCTCTCAGACAACAAGGAGTGAGGATACACAGGACGTTGTTTTTAATTAATCGAGCACTAGCCCTTCGGGCTCTGTTGGTTCCCTTTGCACTGGTATTGTCAGAAGACCTATGGCTGAAGAGAAAATTAAAACCAAAAATATTGAATACTGAGGAGGCAAATCACAGACATGATTATGCCAGATGAAATCAAAACCAACAAATAGATTGGGTTCTAATTAGACTTACCTGTTTAATTATATCATTTTAAAAGGGGCTTTAGATTGTAAATGTTTTGGAGCTATAAAGAGTCTCTATCAGTGTTTAGCAATTATGTGTGTTGTGTAACTGCATGAAAAGATGTTGCTTTGTCAGTTCTCATTTAATTAGCTACAGTCCTACACCTAAAACTTCTGAAATGAACACTCAAGTCTCCAGAGGAGGGAGCTTGATGCTCAGCTTGTAACTCAGCAGCCGTCAGAAACTATCAGCTCTACCATCATACACAGAGCTCTCCATGTATTGTGACCAGTCCAGCAGGCTTGTTCTCGTCTCTCCTGCTTCTCTATTTGAGATCTGTCCGGTGAGACATTAGCATCTGAATCCTAACTACACTCCTCCCATATTCTAAGTCTTTACCTATTTACTTTGAACTGTTAGATTTTAACTAGAATACCATTACCAATGCATTATAAGCACAAAGTAAAAAATGGGAATCTTTTGGTTGTTGGAACAGTTACATTTTATTCATCACCTTTTTTTTACAGGATGTTTGCTCTACAATAGGTAAAAAAAGTTGACTATATCTTCTTAATACCATGATATAATACCTCCTCTCTTAGTGACCTTATACTTGTAGGCACAAAATATGTGCTTTATAAAGCCTTAAACGAAAAGCACTGCTCAACATCTGAATATTATCTTTATGCCTCGTGGCAGTTTGACCCTCCTTAGCTAAAATTAATTACTGTCTTACAATTTTACAAACATTATTACAATATAAATGTGGCCTTTTAAAAGTAGAGCTACAGACTTCTGTATCTAGCCCTTTTTATATCTTATGCTCGATTTGTCTTCCATCTGTGAAGGACAGGATGAAACACTGAAGGACACAGCTAGCACTGAGCCATAGATAGGAAGAGGAGCTTGGATTCCTTTTAAAGTATAAAATCAGGCAAGCCCTAAAAAGGGTTTAAAATCACCGCACTCTTCTTCCATTCTCTCTACTTGAATTTAAGGAGTACGAAGGCACATTGATCCCCTCTCACAGCTGAGTGGAGCTGAAGTGGCAACCACCTTGGCCACAAACATTAGCAAAAATATCTTTTAAGCAATATAATTTGAAACAGCAGCTCAAGAGGCTTGTTTTTTTTTTCTTTTTTTCCATGTAAGTCGTTGTTTACTGTCCTGCCCTTCCTAGTTATTGTTCCTACACTCTTCAGGCTTTCCAAGCTTTCCCTTCTAACAAGGCACATGATGGCTGAAAATTCTGCCTGTGTTTAGGGGATTAGAAAATCAGTTCAAGTGAGACCCTTTCAGTTCTCTCAGACACATCAGCTCATGGCAAGTTTTCACAAAGGCAACATCTAGCAGCCTTTAAAGAATCTGTATCTTAAGAGACATTGGCCTCAACATTTTCCTGAGTTGGTTAATAGAAAGATATAAGAGCTCATTGGAACCTTATTGTCATCTGGGTGGAAACTGGAAATGGTGCTATTTTAAGGAGGTTGTAATGATGGGGGAGAATATATCCATTTTTGTGATAGTGTTGTATAAATCAGAGAAATATGGTATAATTTAGAAAGCTAAAACCTCATCAGGTGTTAGCAGGAAATGGCAGGGGCCTCTGAGGATTACATAATTGGTACGCATGATCCTAATTGAACTGCTTTCCTGATCTCATCTACATGCCCCAGGGTCAGATGATGTTGTATCATCTCCAGCAGCCCTGCACAAGAACTATCTTTAATAAGCCACCAGTAGCAAGTAGGTGTGAAGTCATGCTGACAGCCTCAGCCCAAGAACAGCATCGAGCTGCTGCTGTGGTCCACTTACAAAAATTGCCATCAAAATTTTTTCCCCGACATTTTCTCCTGTCGCCCCACTTGCTTATAATGAAGGCCCAATACAATTTAGGAGAATAGTGTAATAATTTCAATAGCAACAGGGTAATGGTATTTTGAAAGGTGATATACGGAATGTATATCACACTTTTATTTATTCTCAGTTTTGTTTATTATGTGTCCAAAAAAGGTGTCCATATGTTAACTGTTTTGTTTATGTGAAGGTACAAATAGTTTGTTATTTATATTTCACAATGCCCCAGAAGCCCCATTGTGCGCATTTCCGGCCTCAGCATCCATACAGATATCAAATCAATCCAGTCCCCATCAGCTCAGCCCCTGGAATGTGGATTTGTTGTTTGTAATTGCTAAATTTCAACACTTACAAAAAGTGCAAGGCGGAAAAGTGAGATAAGACAGCTGTGTCAATGCATGTGGGTATGCGTGGACAAAATCCAACAAAGGTTGAAGGCTGAGTGTTCCAATGATGGAAAAAATGCTAATGTGCCAGAACACAATGATAATGTAAGCTTATCAGTGCACAACAATCCATGTACAACTTCTTTCTCTGCCTTGAGTTTTCTTTGTCTCTACAGTAACATTGATGGAGGAACCTTGGAGCAGCTCCCTCCTTTTGTTACAGTTTCTGCAAATTTCCTTTTATTTCATTCTTGGAGTTTTACTGTAACTGAATTTGAAAAATTTGATTGCAGTTTGATTGACAGTGTTCAAACAACCCCAGCAGATGTCATCAGATTTTGATTCTGATGTTTCTGAATCCTGATTGGTACGAGTACAGCTCAGACCATCAACATCAATCCAGTAATTAGAGGACAGAAAACAAAAGAAATGCAGTAAATCACTTAACTGAAAAAAATCAAAACTGTTACAACAAACTTTGGCAGAAAATTGTGTGTTCATGTAGGACCTAATCACTGATAGTAAATAAGAAAGGGCTTTTAAGAAACAGGAAGTTTCTTAGAGGCCCTAAGAAGAGGCCCATCTGTTATATATGTGTTCTCAAATTTGCGAGTAGAAGTAAAAGTGAAAATATGAAGCCAGTATTGCCAAAAAGTTAAGACAGTCAGTTAAGACAGGCAGTCACCCTCTATCTATGGTATCTATGGTCTACCCTACTGAAGAATCATTATCAAGCTCTTTGAAAATTCAAATGTGTTCATATATATTTAAATCAGAATTGAGTATTGAATCTGTTATCACTTCATAGCAAAGCTATTTACGTAATTTGTTTTACATAATTGAAAGAACAAAGGGAACACCCAAAGCATGTCATATGTTGACCTCCACCTGATTTGCATTGGTGCATGCTTGCTCACCACGTTTGTCCACCTCCTCAGGGCTGTAAGGACACTGTCACGTTTTCATTTGTCTGTATACTCATTCAACGGGGAACTATGTGCCCACCATTTCTGAACGCCTGTGTTTATTCCCTGTGGTGGCAAACCCACTTGGAAGTGGAAACTTGAAGTGTCACTGTCATCAGCGAGGAGGAGGGAATCAGTAGGAGGATTTTATAAAACTTGAGGATTAATAAATGCGGATACTTAGTTCACATGGAGCCACTAAATAGAAACAATTAAGAGAATCTACGGTAACTTTTCTCATGATAAATGGCTATGAAAGAGAAAAACATGGCACAGGTCGTTAGTTTTAGTGCCAGGCAGGGAATATTAGTTTGTCAGACCCACTGACTCACAAGTGCCAATGCAATGTTGAAGTTATGACTTCATCCTACTAATAATTGAAGAAATCTCAGTCCGTCTGTCTTTAGATTTTCTCGACAACCAAACTTATTATTGAGGACCCAGGAAGTGCTTTGTTTATTGTGAAGGATTTTGGATGAGCGGTTCTCAAAAAACAAAATAAGACAATCCTTAAACAGCAAGGGGTACTCATCCACACAGCAAAAGTCATTAGAAAACACATTACATATACACATATTACCTCTTAATTCAGTTCATTCATTTTAATTTATATAGTGCCAAATCTTAGCAGAAATGATTTCAGGGTATTTTTCATATGGAGCATGTTTAAAACGTATTCTTAATATATAGAGAGCAAGAAAGAGAGAGGGAGTAGAGGAGCCTGATAACTGGAGGCTCTGCCTCCCATTCTGCTTTCAGACAATCTAGGAACCATGAGTAGACCTGCATTCTGGGAGAAAAGTGTTCTAGTGGGGTAAAAAGGTACTATGAGCTCTTTAAGATAGGATGGTGACTGACCATTAAGGGCTTTGTAAGTGGGGAGGAGAATTTTAAATTCTAGTCTGGATTTTAAAGGTGGGCAATGTAGAGAATCCAGCAAAGGAGACATTTTAAGTCAAGTTCTTATGTAAAAACACAAATTCTACAGTACAGTGATTAAATTAATCTACACTTGATTTATTTTGATGTCATTTGTGGTGCTGTTGAACCGTATGGGTTATATGGAAAGGTGTTCCTAATATTTTGTCAACCTTAGTTTATATGAATGGGACGGACAAAATACTTGGAACACCTCAGGATATCCCAGTACAGTTCAACTGCACCGCAAATTACAGCCTCCAAAATGACCATTAAAATAAGTCAGCACCTCTTTCTTACAGATTCAATAAAAACATCATAATCCTCATGAAGGGAGGATTTATTATAGGACTGCTGTATTATACTGCATTAGCTTTATCCTTATGTACCTACTAAACTGGCAAGTGAGTGCATGTGCAACAGCAGGTATAAGGTATCAGACCAATAGGGTCTGATATTATCAATAATAATACACAGCCGTGATGTGACACTGAAATTAGATGATAATGATCAGATGATATAAATATGGAACCATTAATGAGATAACAAGCAAGTTTTGAACTGGTAATGCACTAATGTATTCAGATAGCCAGAGTCCGACCAAATCTGGCAGGGAGTTGTTGTAGAGTTGCAGAATCAGTTCTTCTACAAATCTGAAAAGCTTGACAAGACATCAAGAGACGTTATTTTCATTGTAAAAGCTAATTATGTCATTCCATGTTTCCAACCTATCAGCTTGGTTAAATCATTGCCATGTCAAACTGTTGTGAAAACTGTCAGATTACAGGCCAAAGATGACACGGCAAACATCTATGAACTGCAGATTTCCATCAAGGCTTTTTTTTTTTGACCATTCTTTTTTTTTCCAGCTCTGTTTTGTTTTATTTTATGTCTTACTGATGACTATTGATGGTTTAGGTGCTTACCCACTTTTGTTTTTTCGCTATCAACTCATGGGATTCTTAAACAGTGCGATCTTGATGCAAAACATGTTAATTAAATGACAGGATCTGTATCAAATCAGTCCCTGAAGGAGATATTCACAGCTCTTGTCCCACCTGACATGGAACTAGTCAGTCACAGTACACACAACAGTTATCATCTGCTTTGACTTTACCATTTCAAAAGTTTTTCTACTCTCTGCTCATGCTTACAGTAGCCTTTTCACCTCAAGGGCTTAAGATGGCAATGTTAAGCTTTTTTTTTTTGTAGACTAAAGACAGAATTTTTTTTTTTTATCATGCTTTTCCTCATTCTAACAAAGTGCTATCCTTTGAGGCACATGAAAGATGCCAATTTCTTATAAATAGAAAAAAAGACTAACATACTGTTACATATCACACATTTTTCAGCATTTTTCTCGGGGTTCCTAGCAGATATTTGTCACTAAAGGATTAGCTTAAATATTAAAAATTATAAAGAATTACAAACAAAAAAATTATCAGTGGCTTTGCAGATGCATTAGGCTTTATCTTCTTCATCTATTTAACATTTGTCATACTGTTGAATATGGTTTAGAACAAGCCTGATTAGTGTGGATATTTTAAACATTAATGAGCTTTTATTTTCTAGTTCATAATCGAAAAACAGTATTAAAAAGTTTTAATTTTTGCATTTCCATCCTAAAAAATGTGTATGAAAGATGAATATGTGTATATTACTGCAAAAGGTCAAGAACAATTCATGTCCCTATCTACAGCAAAGAAATGGCAAGCAGTCTTAATTTATCACTTGTGTATCAAGGCTGAATCATGATGAAAGTGAAACATACAGTCTAGAACTTGCATCAGAATTAGCAAATCTCTACATACAGGACATGATTCTAAATGTGTAGCAGCTTTTTTTGAGTATTAAATGAATAGGTCTGAGTATAAATCTGCTGAAAATATAAAACCCGAAATCCTAAATAAATGCAGCTCTCTCTCCCATCCTGTCTCTCTTGGTTGGTCTTTCTCTTTGCTCTGTTGCCATGGCACCTCAGCACCTCACCTCTTAAATCTGTTTTTGTGCTCCTATTAAAGGCTCCGTCACCTGAACCCAAAGCAACCCAGAGAGCAGCAGCAGCAGCAGAACCCGAATCACAAGATGAAGTCTTTGGTAAGAGGTCAAAACCCGTTAAATTTTAATTCACATGCATCTTTATATTTGTTACACTTACATGCATGTTTTTATACGTTGAGCATTGAATTTGAAAATGAAGGAAAGTTAGTATTGAGCTTTACTGGGCGAATCCAAATATTATTGAGCAGACTAAAGAATGGGTTTCACCTCAGAAACTTTACCACCATCAACAGGATCTCTTCTATTGCCAGATGTGACTGATGAGACTTGAGTTATGAGTGTGCTGCTGTGCTAGAACTGCTCCTGTGAAAGCCTTAGCAGGTTCTAGGTCTTGTACAGTCCTGATCAAAATTGACACCCCTGAATTTCACATGCATAATTCAGAGCATCATCAACAATGAATGCAAATGAGCCAATTTTTATAACCTGAATATTTGAATAAAATGTCCAAGGTTTCTGATCAAGAGGGGGGAAAAACAAAACTACAAAAAATTAAATGGGCCAAAGCAGTATTTGCCAAGGCCTTGGTCAGTAGGCACAATGAAAGTACTGAAGTGTATTACCAAGAAATCAGTGGACCCTGAAATTATAGCCTGTTACCCATATTGACATGGTCGTTTTAACTCAGATATCTGACTCGGCTATCCTTTTTTTTTCTATTTAGTTTTGTTTTGAGCTTTTATCGTCTCGTTTTTTTGTGAAGTTTTGTTTTGTTTTTCCACAACAATGAAAGGCTTCTGCTTCACAGTGCTTGCGTCAGAAGCAACAAACCTGCAGTGTGACATTTGTTTGGACTGAAGAGTCTGGCAGGTGAAAGGTTAGCTTGATTGATGAAATTTAGAGGGTCATGGAAGCCTCATAATGAGAAAATCTCAGAAGTCGGTGCTCTATGCAACGCAACGTTTTTATTCTCACAGTTTTTGTTCTTAGAAAAGTTTTCCCTCAGTCACATTCATTGTGATGACTTCGGTGTTTAAGGACAGGGGTCAGAAAGTTCCTATGTAATACTGCTGCTCAGCAGATGAGGGCAGAGTCTGATGCACAACAGAGGGCATCAGTGGGTTGGCACTAAGCTGATTGATTTCAGTACTAGGTCCTTTTATTAAAAAATGGATGAAGGGGATTATCCCTCAGGCCAAAAGAAAAATGCAAATTTTCTGAATTCTTCTTTTTGATGAGGCAACAGCTCTGATTTTATTCTATTCCCATGCAAACTAGTTTGGTCTATCTGCTTGAATATACTCTATACTGTAATTTAAGCATAGTATTTTATAAAGCACATTATTTTATAAAGCTTGGTCATAATAAACCAAGCTTTATAAAAGAATATAAATGAAAAGCTCAACAAAGATTAATCTTACATTGCAAGTTTATGAGACCTTTCCTATGAAATAAGCATTGGCAGTGTCTTTTTTTTCCCTCCTGTTAAAAGAAACCATTAGTGTCTCTGATGTTTCCGTTGGATGATAGGAGCTGAGTGAAGATGCAACCGCAGGCACTTCCCAGGGTGAAGGAAATTGTTTCTTTTTCCTCGCATGCAATATGTGTAGTGGCCAAACACCCGCAGCCAAACATCTGCAGACTTCTAGCATGCTGACTTCTCAGAGCTGCCTCTTTGGAGACTTGGTAGTCAAAAAGTAATCACACCAAGTAATGTGGGGAGGCAGAAGTTTGGGAGCAACACAGTTTGTTGCTCATGCTGCAAGAGAATAAAGCCCTCAGGACACTGACCACATTTGTCTAAGAGAAGCACCAAACATTGAGGCAATAGGGGATGGAAGACAAGTGCAGCCTGTTTTCTCGCCTCTGTGTCAGTCTCGATTGTTTTCAGGGTGAGCTGAGGTGAAATGCAAGTGAGGAGAAGGATCTGGCCGTGTGAACTGAGTACAGTAGCACAAGAGAGAATAGTTTGCTTGTACTAGCCTCTTTGTGTGTGCATTTATTAAAGGGCTGGCATAGCATGAGTTGTAAATGGCTGATGTCAGAATATTTTTAGATTACCTCTGCTTATATCCACTTTTATTTGTTGGTGCATTTCAATAGCCATACTGAGGGTTAAAACATCCATAGCATTACAGTGTTCCCATTCTTCAAGACATCTCCTCTTTACAGAGTAGAATAGCCACAGGCAGATAAGATGTTTTCATTGAAACCCCGAGATATTTAAAGTATTAGGAAGATTCAGAGAAAACGTACACTTCCATTTTCTCTCTGTCCTTTTGCCAACACCATCACCACCACTGCTACAGCTTTCACCATTTTGGTTATGACTACTACTTATACTAGGGCTTAATACTAAATAATTTTCAAGCAAAAATTGTTTTTTAAAGGAGTGCAGCTTTATTTAGGCTCTAACTCGATTTATTAACAAAGTCTTTACAAGCTAAAAGAAATATTCGTGGGAAATTTACTCAGCTATAGCTGGTTAATGAGTAATGATGACTAATTTTATGAGCAGGCTAAAGTACGAAGTGGAAGTCTTGGCTGTCTGAATGTAATCCGCTCCCTACATGCCTGTATCTGTATTATTTAACTGGAACCAGAGAGATTGTCTGATGGAGAGATGTTGGGGTTGGAAAAGATAAAGAACAGACTGTGTCTTCATACTTTTATTTCATACAAAAAGACCAACAGAGCAGTGAGTCCTTTTCCAAATAAATGTTCTATCTGACTACATCACATGAATCTAGGACATACAGTTGGCCACATATTAGTATTTGTCCAGAGAATGACAGACATAGGCCGATCCTGAGCAGTAGAATATTCTACCCTGGCTTTTAAGCATGATTATCATTAGTAGTGTCATTAGTATTAGTTTTATTATCATTGGTAGTAGTAATAACAGTGATACTTCCACTGTCTCAGTAGTAGTGTAGCAGATAAGGCTGAATTATTTTAGGAAATTATCAAATTACATTTTTTTTCTACCAATATCCAATTTAAATTCTTGATTATTTACTCTCTCACACTCTCTTACTCACTTTGACTATTTTTCCATAAATTAAACTCAAGGTCCTTATTGGTGATGGTTTACGTACTGTAGTATTGAATAACTTTGTAATAAGGTTTGTAATAAGCATAATAAAAAGCTTATCTTGCTTCTATGCAACAATACCCTAATATACATATATATATATAAAAATTCCTAACTTCTAATTTCATATGGTTTGTTTTTCTAGAGTAAAACTGACTAATACAGTTACCATTTCGTGACACTTTAGGGTAAAACATGACACCATATACTCTTTAACATTCAAAAGGTAAAAGTGTTGTTTTATTAATTTATAATAGCCACATAAATTTCCTCTGATAAAGATAATCTGCTGGTAAGTCACGTTTAATAATGTATAAGTCCTGATTATTAACTAACAACCCTCAAAAATACAGTTGACAGCTCTTCACTTTACCTAACATTACCATAACACATTGACAGGACTAGCTAGCTGCTTCCCAGCTCCACTACCACTAACCTCTCTGTCTTGCTGTTCTCACCTTTTCTTTTTTATCAGCTGCAAAGTTATTGCTTGCAGTGGCTTTGACAGATTCATCTGTTAGCCACTCAATACGCTCCCTCTCCTGCATGTAATTAATGTCCCTTGTGTTAAACACTTGTCATTGATCAGCATTGAGCACACACAGAGGATCCACCCTTGACATTAATGATATTTAAAAGCAGCCATCCACACAACACACATCTTCATCACATTTAGCCTTTTAGGATGATGAAGTATCAGAAAAGAGAGAAAGAAAACATGGAATTATCTGAGTTACACTAGCATATTGTACTAGCAACCAGGGCTGTTTACTTCTTCAGCGTTTCTTTTCTTACTTGGCCTTTTAATCAGCAATGATAAAAGTCTCTTGTGAAATCTCAGCTTCCTCACATATATGCTTCTGGCAGATCATGATGAGAACTCAGATTAGATAGGATGCAGGTTTAAGTGGCGATGTCTTTAAAATAGGAGGTGAGCAGCAGCCTGAGATGTGATCTGACTGCATTGCTCATTATTCAGGATTACTAATAGGTTTTCTAATAGGTCAAAGTGAATATTACTGAGCTATACCTACGCCATGAAGAGAAATAAGGGTCTTGGTATTTAGATTAGGTTAATCTGGTAAATGAAGACAGGTGATATAAGCTTAGAAGCTGTACTTAAGCAGTTTGTCTTAATTGAGGTTTTGTAGTGAGGTAATTGGAAATAAAAGCTCTGTCATTGTGTGGATTTTGTCTGATAGTTATTGGTCAAAAAGCTACTTCAGAACATCTCTGTATTCATGTGTCGATTCCACTTTTGATGTTTAACTGGTTCTTTGTTCAGTCAACACTGCTCTTTGAGAGCATATAAAAATCCCACTTTTCCTACTGAGGGAACATTGCTATTAGGATACATTTAAATCCTTCCTCTCATCTGTGCACCAAGGCTGAACTAATTTAGCGCCATTAGGTTGATTCAGGATCCGGCATAAGAAAATAAAGGGAATTTCCACCAAATTGACACAGCTTGAGTGGTTTATGAAGGGCAGGTTAACAGTGTTTTATTGGAACCTGTTTTGGTGCGGTTGTCATCAGCAGGCGTCATGACTCATCCCAGCCTGTCCAGTGTCTGGGGATGTCTCCATGCAGCACTTCCTGTTTGCAGTGCTTTTCCACTAAAGGGCAAACACCACCATCAGCTGTTTGGCTGTTAAAAGCCCATTATGGCTCCATTACCTGGCCCAGTCTTCAGCAGGCCCCCACTCAGCAAAACAGACCCCCTTTCTCTGTCTGTGTGCCCATTCTGTCCTTACTCTGTCTGGGTCACTGTTTCTTCATCATCACAGGGTGAACTGAGGAGAAATTAACAACAGTTGTGGATAGAAATTCAGGCGCGCCAGAGAAAAGTGGGATGGATGAGCAGTGGTTGCCTGTCCAGACATCTTAGGGCAAAGTAGCTGAATGGGGCATACAGATGGTCTATCCATTACTATAAGAACTTAAGAGATGATGTTCTTGACATTTTTGTCATATAATGTTAGCTATTATGTATATTTTTTCTGATCCTATAAAGATATCAGTCAGTGTACTGTAGATAAAAATCAAGCACTAAGTCAGATAGTCTAAAGTGATTCTCTTTCAGACGAACTCAAGTCAATGGAAAAGTTGCTAGATGTGTTTTTGGAGTAAAAATGTTAAAGCTAATTTCACACCAAATGCCAAAGAGAGCCTTGATTGCCCAAACTGGGGCTTAGAATGCAGTGCAAAATAACAAAATCCTACAAAGCAGCTATTTAGGGTCAGAATATGAGCATTCACAATATTAATATTTCCCGGTGTCTTCTGTTTCGATACGAGCTGTGGATCTCAGTGTAGTTGAACTTTGACCACAAAAGCTGCTCCGTTTTATGTCAAGCTTGTGCATTTAATGTGAGCTCTATAAAGGTTCCTTAAAAGTCATGGTTCATTGAAAAAGACATTTACAGTGCTCGGCATGACTGCATTTCCCCCAGTCATAATTCAGATGTCAGAGGATGTGTTAGAAAATGGCTGGCAGATAGATGAAGCTTTCTTGACATGTATATGAATCAGTCAAAACTTGCAAAAATGCTGGCATGCTTATACTATACTGAGGGCATTCAAGGACAGAGAGTTGCCATCTTTAAGGTGTAAGGCTGTCAAGCTGATAAAAATGAAATTTTTTGGAGCCCACTGTACATATTTTTTAGTTTCAGAAAACATCTAAGTACACAGAGTCTTTCAAAGCAAGTCAAATCATCCCAGCAGGCCCGCCATCAGGAAGGGAGCCAGAATTTTCCAAATAGGGCCCCTCATTCACATTCACTCCAGCTCCACCCCCAGCAGCCACACACCCAGAGCTCTAACACCAACACAGCCAGTTTAAGGTAAGCTCTTTGCCATTAGCCTTGTAGTGATACAGAATGCACCATGCACTGTTTACTGAATATGATTATAAAGCACAAAAGGTCAAGTCAGTTATTTTCAGTGTTGAGCCCCTGACTTGCATTTTGACTTAGCCAGTCAGTGTACGGCTCATGTGGTCTGCATATCTTACTGGTTTTCAGCTGCACCATTTTCCCTACAACAGTGGGGCAATGGTATTGGATAACAAGTTGAAATGTGTTTTCAAAAAATACTTAAAAAAAATAAAATATTCAACAAGATCAAACAGACTTAGTGGAATGGATTTATCTGTATTGTAATGTATTTATTGATCTGGTGTTATTGACAGATGTATACAATTTATTTACTCTGCTTAACAGGCTAATGTGCAGATATTTTGATGTCACTTAATTTTTCATTTTGTAAAGACTTAAAAATAAGGGCAATGGTTGTTCTAAACCAGAATAAAGAGATAGTAGTGTTTAATTAGACACTCCAACGTCTAGCTCATTTATACCTAAACCTGTTCTCACTGTTACAGGCTCTGTTCTTTCTCTTCTTCTTAAATGTATGAAAGAATCATTACCAGAGAATGTTGTTTGTTCTCTCATGTATGGACGCCCTGCAAGGCAAGTGAACTTCAATGCACTGTGCTCCACTACCCCAGTCTAGCATTCATGTTTTCCTCCAGGTTATTTTTAAATTCTGCTATGTACTCTAAACCTTAGGAAGCCGGCGAGATGGTATAAAGAGTGACAAAGTCCCCATTATGGCAACTATTTGATTGGCCACCATTGTCACTATAAAAATCTGTAACTAAATTTGTGCAATATTTAATTTTAGCTCACTTTCTTTTTTTTTTTTTTTTCATTTCCCATTGATTACTGCTAAACTGTTTCAGAACCATGGACAGTGCTATTGGTTGTGTCCAGGGGCCGAGCTGGAGGAGATCGATAGACAAGACAGTCACTTGGTTCAGTTTCTTTTTCTAGTGGTATATTGAACATCTGATTACATTTCCCTGTATTATAGCAATCAGCAAACAGAAGAGAAATGACAGCAAAGTAAAGGGACAGTCGGGGGGGGGTGTATAGAAGGAGGACATGACAGCGCCCCAAAACTGAACCCAAAGCATCGTGATCGCCCCCTGGTGGTGCACTGTAGTATCAGTCACAAACCCCACCCCCTCCGTGTTAGCAGATGGGACATGGGCCAAACTAAAAACTGAGAATACCCTAACTGAATACATTTTTTTCCCCAAATATTTTATCTGTGATTTTTGGTAGTTCTTATCACACTGGTGTGTGTTCAAATGTTCATTTTTCTGATAAATTCAGTTTGAATTAGTTATTTGATGCTATAAAAAGCTCAAGATTGAGACGGGCAGGTATATGGGCGCGACCTCGATACCAAAGCTCGCCCCGCCGATCACTCCTCCACTCTACCACTAACGTAAGAGCGTAAGATGGCAGCGCCCTTATCCAGCACATCTTGGCTTCATTTTTCTACAGTGATAGGAGGTGGGGACACATTGGCCAGACATCTATACAGTTTATTCAGACACCTGTCCCACATTAAAGAATTGCTGGGGAAATTTTGGGTCCAAATTGTCCCTCCCATCAATCTCAATACAAGGCTGGTCTGAACCATTTATTTGCCCAAATGATCCTGTAGTGTGAGGTCTTACAGACATATTCTTAATGTTAGTGACTGGATTGGACTCTTTTATGATTCAAATATTAAAAACTGGTTAAATCTGTTGTTATGGCTGTGGTTTCCCATGTCTTAAAAATCATTTAAAATTAGAATATCTTCTGGTGTTCACAAAGCCTGAATCAAAGAAGCTTAAAATTGAAAAAAAATAACAGCATTTGATGGAAGAGCTGAGAAAGCAAATGGCTGATAAAGCTTTGGACATGACATGATAAGAGATTATCCTTTAAAGATCAGTTTACATTCTGGCTTCATCACTTCTAAAGGTCACAATTGAGCTTCTATCAAGGAAACTGAATGTTATTAGCATGAGCCAGTTATCAATTATTTTATACACTATGAGCGTCCCCTGTAATTGCATATGGGACCAACTGGTTACTCTTGAAATCTTAAGGGTGGAAAAGGCCTCTCTAGATTTCACTGATTTGGCTCAAGCCTGGCAGCGTTAGTCAGAGTGTTTCTTTACTATTGGCCAAGAGGGAGCAGGGGGAGGATATAAGACTCACCAATGGCTCTGCTGGCTCATCACTAACTCTGTAGAGAAGCTTCTGAAAGCAGAAAGGTGATGAAAACGGAATCAGAACAAGCTCTTTGGAAATTAGATTTTCCTTTGTGAAGTCTTGTGTATCTGCTTTAGTTCTTGAGGATGTAGAGCTGGATGATGGCGTTAATGCAGCAGAGTATGTGATGTACACAGCTGGGTTTTCATTTACTGATCTGGTCCATAGAGGTCCCAATGCCTCTGTCTGAGTGATAGTGTCTTATTCCTTATTCTACTGGCTTCATTGTTTGCTGTAAACACTGATATAATATTTTTTAGTGTAGAACAAGTAAACTGTTATGGATTTTTGCTTCATCACACACATATTCTCCAGCTCTTAAAGATATAGCCTCATAGATCCACTAGTTGTCTTTAAAGTTTCACAGCTAAATTACCTCTAATTTCTTTCATCATTACCTTCATAAAACCAAAATAATTATTCTTGTGAATCCAGTTAAGTCAATTTTATTCTTATAGCACCAAATCATAACAGAAGTTATCCCGGGCACATTTCATGTAGAGTAGGTCTAGACCGTACTCTTTATGATAATATGTCTATGTGTAATGTCATGGAGCTGGGTTGTAGCTCACTCATACACTCCCTAACTCATGTTTATCAGGCTGCAGATTCTCCACAAGAGGCAGCTGTTCAGACAACGTTTATTTGTAGAACACATTTACAACCAAAAGGCAAATTAAAGTGCTTTACATAATGCATCAAATATATTAAAAAATAACATTAATCATTAAAATAAAAATTGAAATGCTCAGTCAGAGTCACAGAGAACATAAAAGTTTTAAACATGGATTTATTTGGGACAAGCTCTGTAGTGTCTAGTAACTAAATGCTGTTTCTCCATTAAGTAACTATGTCCTGCCATTAAAACTTGAACAAAACCTATATATCTGTTGTTTAGTCATATAAACACTTGAGAGCAAACTCTCTTTTAAGATTCATATTCAAGAAGTTCACTCTAAATTTTAAAATATAATTACAGGATTTAAGTTTTTATGACATTTCAGAATCGTAAAACAGTTGTTCAGTGATCGTTAATGACTGTGCTTGATTATGTAGATATCGTGTACTGTCACACTGCCCCATCATTACTCCAGCAGCTGAACCCCGTTTATTACAGTGCATTACACTTCATCACTAATGATACATTTTTTACTCATCATTGTTCTCTCTGTCACAAAGTCTGACAAGAAGCACTGATTATCTGATGATATTTAACTATAAAGCCGTCCCATTAAAGCTCCCACACTACCTCACATCGCCTCTCTCATTTAAATCTTATAACTATACTAAACGGTCAAATAACTACTTATCCTTAGACAGCAAGGACAGAAAACTGCAGCTGCTGAAAATGACGCAGATGAACAGTGAGCTAAAAGACGCTCAAACACCCCTTAGAGGTGCGGCAAACTTCTGAGTCAGGCGATATGTCTCTGTGTGTTCACAACTACAAGTGCCACCTCTAACATTACATATAGTAATTCAATTTATTGCTAATATAAGAATATTGATTATGCATTTTTAACAAATGATACTGTATGTAAATGATTCAAAATGTTCATAATTACATAGTCAACACTGAGTAGACTTCAAATCATGCAGGGTAATGTTGCTTACTGTAGATCGTCTCCACCTCCTGCCATCCTACATTTGCCTTCATTGGCTAATTTAACATCTACACTAAAACGGTGCTTTTTTGCACGTGAGTTTTGCTGGTTCACATCTCTCCGTATGTATTGTATGTGTAAGCACTGCTGACTGTGCATAAAACACAGTAATGAGAATATGTCTGAGTTTGGTCCTCTGCCATACATTTGTCAGTTGCACACATATAAAAGTGCAGTGGCTCAGTCATTTGTCTCTATAGCGGAGGCTGATGCTAGCTGGTACCGGCCCTGGCACTGCCAACATTAGGCACCTCCTTTCCTTCACCCTCAAAAGCTCCGATTGTTAAAGGGCAGCATCCATCACTAGCCCAGTGTTCTTTGGTTTGACACCATTGTTCAGATTCTCCCTTTCTGTCCCCTCTCACCTCACTTTCTTGCCTTTCTTCCTGCTTCTTTAGGTTTTTTCTGTCTCTGTTAGATGGATAAATTAATCTCAAGATCCCTCAAGCATGCAAATGTTACCACATATACTGGATGCATATGTTTTTCTTAACGTCCACCTTATGCAACGTCCACCTTATGCAACCCTGTTTATACAGGCATGTTCATTCCCTTGTGTCTTCAGTTCTTCCTGATTGATTTCATGTAGACACACACCATGTCTCTCTGCATTATGCTTCTCAGTGTTTGTGTGCCATGGTGTAGGATATTGTACCTCAGCATGGCCATGAGTTCAAGAGACAACGTCATCTGGCCTCGACCATCTGGCAGGACAATCACTGTGTGTGTGTGTGGGGGGGGGTAGTAGCTGGGTCTGTGGCTACATGAGTTCAAGAGGAGGGGATGATGGGTAGAGTACAAAAGCACTATCCTAGCTACTGCATTCCATGTGTCGGACCAGATGAAGGGGATTCCATTCTCCTCAGAGGGACACAACTAACACAACTTAAAGTGGAAGTGCAGCTGTTTAGACATCATACGTTTTATCCAGAAACATCTCAGTTGTGTCTATGTCGAGCTGAGATAGATTATAGCTCACGCCGTAGGTTGTGACTCAGGTGTTTCTTGATTGACTGCTTGTCATTGGATTTTGCTTCACTGCTCCCTTTGTTTTTTTTTTTTAATCTGTGGGACCACTCAGAAAGATGCGAACCACATTTAATGACTATTTGGTAGCTCGTCATGGGTCTGAGTTACAAATTCTGGTCTGAATTGTTTGGTCAACGGGGAGGTCAACAGACTTTTCATCTGTTGACCAACGGTCCTTCAGCTTAGTGAAGGATATATTTTCATTCATATTTTATAAACATGTACAGTATCTGTGATTACATGGGGCTTTGACTGCTGCCAAATGGTGCCTGACCTATTGGGTGTCTATTACTCTATCTACTATTTGCATTTTGACAATTTATGAATCTTGGACAGATATTTTAAAAAGCCAAGTATGGATTATGTTCTGATTGCAACAGATTCTAGCCAGATGTTGAAACAGTTATAAATACATCTGTCTCTTTAAACTACCTATGTATCTTTTTTTCTTCCAAAGTGTAACTACATCAGTAAACTTTCTAAGTGTCCACTCTTGCCCTGTGACAGTTGTAGCGACACTAAATAGTTGATGATGATCACGAGCTGGCAGTCATCATCTACCATGTTTGGAAAAAAATCAGTTCATTGAAAGTGTTGGACATCTGACCATGTCTGAAGGCAAAAGTGATTGTAGCTGCTGCGAGCAGGCACAGTCGAAGTCTGTTGCCACTAGCAGTGACGGAAGTAGTAGTGTGTGAAGAATGAAGAGAGAGAGCTTAGCAGCAAAGTTTAAACCCTGCCAAATTTCTCACCTCTGCATGAAGTTTGGGTGCTTGTCATATTGTGAGTTTGAGAAAGTTACAAGAATTGTCAGAGGCAGCCCCCTCACATGACTGTGGAGAGGAGATTCACCGCTGTTCAGCAATCGGAAACGCGCTTCAGTTAAAGCGTTCTGTTATTCAATTGTACCTGTATAAAATCCAGTTACAGCTGAATGTGAAATGACAAGTGTAATATTAATATTTCCTCAGTGCTCTTTGGGTGCCACTGTTTATAAAGCTGTTGTCTTGTTGTAAGATATCCTTAAGATTCATACCAGTGCCAGTGTGAATTGAAACTGGATCATCAGAATCCACCTCAGTGCTTCTGTATCACTGCTTTATTGCCATGTGCTCTGGTGCAATAGAAAACTTTGGTGTCTCTTGCTGTGTGAAAACACTTAATAACTTCTACATCTTGGTCAGAGCACTGGTGATGGCTATATATATGTTTATTAACATTCTGTTTTATTCAGACCATACTTTTCTATTCAGCAACACATTCTGAATAAAATATTTTTTGATGCATGACTGTTACAAAATTTATTTCATATGAGAACTACCATTGATGCATTTACACAGTTTTTGCCATCTTGTTTAAAGTGATATTTCCTGTAATATTTGAAAAGTTTTGGGGTCCTTTGGGGCTCAACAGAGCATAATGTGTTAGACTGTATTGGGACATAAATTTCTTGGAATGATAATTGTCTTATACCAGTGGTCATGCAGAAGAAATCCGAGTGTAATGTCTCAGCTGACACAAGCAACTAGCTGGCTTACAACTTCAGGACATTAGTCATGTCCACTGTGTGTATGTATAAATGTGTTTTGACCTCTCTTGTCTCCATGGGATAGAATCAGTCCTGAGCAGTATGCTGAGGGCAGCAACTTATGCTGAATACTATTATTCTTCTTGTGCTGTCCCACTGTCCTATCTTTGAGACTCCCATTCATACCAGCTGCCAATGAAAACCTCATCCTTCACAAACATGTCTGTATTGACAGAGATATATTACTGTATAAATACACCAGGCCAAATTGGACATATTCAAAATTAAGTTTCCTGAGTGAGCTTGTAGAGAAATATTATTAAGTGAAGTGCCAGAATATTGCAAGAATATCTCATGTGTTTAAACAAAATAATTAGAAGGAACGATAAATTATACAATCACAGAAGATTTAATCAAAACAATTTTGATATTCAGTTAGTTCAAGCAAACTAATGTCAAATGTGTGAATTTGCTGGGTTTTCTGCTGTCTTGTGCAATTGTAAATAAATTTGAAGATGTCAGCTTAGGTCCTGGGAAGTTGAAATGTCATTAAGCATTGAAAAATGAATATTACAGAGATCACAAAGCCGTTGACTGATCAAAAAACAATAAAAAGAATCATTATCTGCAGCCCTCAAACAACATAAATCAGCATTGTCATTTGGTGGGAATGACAGTCCGTTTCATGGAAGGTGTAGCCTGTTCGCTTGTTATTTATTTATTTTTTATTAATGATAAAAAGCAGATAAAAGTCTCTAGTTGATTCCAAGTGTTGACTTTGCATTTGGTATCTGTTCAGTTCATGAAAACTCTCAATATGTCGTCCAAAGACATGTCAATACAAACGAAGAAGGCCATCATTAAAAAAGAAAAAAAGAAAAACCAAACAAACCTGTCAGACAGATGACAGAAACTTTAGGAGTGGCCAGTTCCATAATTTGGTACATTCTTAAGAGGAAGAATGTACTGTTGAGCTCAGCAACACCAAAAAGCCTGGAAGACCAGGGAAGACTATTGAAGTGGATGATGATACAATTCTTTCCTTGGAAAGAAAAGCCCTTCACATCATCTAGAAAGGTCAAGAAAACTCTAGAATAGTCTACAATCTAGAGACCCCTTCATGAATGTAAATACAGAGAGTTTACCACAAGATGCAAACCACTGATAACACTCAAGAACAGAAAGGCCAGATTAGACTTTACCAGAAAACATCTGGAAAAGCCCCACAGTTCTGGAACAAGATTAACTTGTAACAGAGTTATGGGAAGAGAGGAAAATGGAGAAGGAAAGAAATGGCTCATGATCCAAAGCCACCACATCATCTTTCAGATGTGGTGGAGGCAGTGTTAGGGGCATGTATGGCTGCCACTGGAACTGGGTCACTGGTTTTTATTGATAATGTGACTGCTGATGGAAGCAGTAGGATGAATCATAAAGGGTATAGGGCTCTATTGTCTGCTCAGGTTCAGGTAAATGCTGCAAAACTGATGGGACAGAGCGTCACAGTACAGATGGATAATGAGCCATAACATACTGCTAAAGCAACCCAGGAGCTTCTCAGGGAAAATAAATGGGATATTCTTCAATGACCTAGTCAGGTGTCCGACCTACAGCCAACTGAAAATGATTTTCACTAACTGTAGACAATACCGAGGGCAGAAAGACCAGCAAATAAACAATGTTTATAATTATGTCGTTTTGTCCAATTACTTTTGAGCTCCTGAAAATGAGGGACTATGTATAAAAATGGCTGGATTTCCTAAACAGTTAATATGATATTTTTGTTAACCTCACAGCCTCACAGTTGTTTGGATAAAACTGCGGCTCTAAAACCGTTGTGACTATAATGGAGCTTAGAACACTTAACAATAAACAGAGATGAAGCCAAAGGTGGCTAATACCCCAGCTCATATATGCAGTTTGTGGAATTCAAAGTGGTTTTTTTTGGTTTATATTCAACAGTTTTTTTTTTCCTTTGAATCAAATCTTTCCCAATTTAAAGACACTGCTCAAAGTGAAGTTTAAAGGTCATGAACATGTCCTGGGTTATAAGAAGGGAGTGGTTCTTCCGTAGCTCTTATCTCGTCCAGAAAAATCTCTGGAGGACTAACGTCCTGAATGCCAGATGGGTTTTAAGAAACAGAGAGTTTCTTTTTCTCCAGGCTTGTGGGTGCCTCAGATCCACCATGAATGCAGCGGCAGAAGGATTTTTCGCCTCTGGGTAGGAGGTTTGATCCAGGGCCACATAGCTATGGGTGTTTTTTCAGAGGAATGCTTCCCGTGCCTCAGTCCCACCACAGTCCTTGTTGTTGTCCCAGATGCTAGGCTGCACATCCTCTTCACACCGAAGAAGAGGAGGAAAAATGAAGAGATTGAGACCCACTCCCTGCATACCTCTTCCCCTCTAGATGCTGATCTTTTCCCTCTTCCAGGGTGCTCAATTTCTCTGCTGAACAAATGTGAAAGGGCATTTTTGGTGTCCTCACCTAACTATTAACGCTTGATCACACAGGAGACAGTGGTGGTGATGTTAATTTATCTCAGCATAATAATCTTCGACTCCAGGCGCCAGATCACATCAGTAGCCTCCTTTTTCTACAAGAATTATCAGGCCATCCTTGCACTTAGGTTGTTGTAGGGACATCTTGGTGTTTTCATGGTGAATTATTCAAGATGAGGTAACAGGCTATTAATCTAGTCACCCTCAGACTGAGACTATGACTTGTCTACATAATGAGAAATTTAAAAATATGTTTTGATTGAGGCCAATATCTCTTGGTGCTAGGCATCCAGAGCAATATGTATTTTTCAGAGCATGTGCAGCAGACTATGACCTTACTGCCTGCTCCTCTGGTGGCTTAAGGACCCCTCTGCTAAATCAGTGACGGATGGGCCTGAGAAATATTATTATCTTGGGATTTCAACACATGAATAAATCTGAAAGGATCCAGCAAAGTGAAGGCAGCATGCTCTCAGCAGACCCCTGCTTCTCCCTGCAGTGTTATGTGTCAGACTGCTGGATAATTGGCCCTTAGTGTTATCTACAAGTTGTTTTGCATAACCAGTATCCAAACAGTCATGGCCATGCAGCTGGAGGAAGCAGTTATTTCTAATGTAGTGAGGGGCTATACACAGGAAAAAGAAATATAGCATTAGGCTTTTCATGCCCCCTGCCTTTTCTCTGCTGTTTGGCAGCATCTTTAACAAAAAAAATCTAAGACATGAAAAACTTATTCTCATTCTCATTTCGATATATCCAAGGGAAACACTATCATTCAACCATAAGCTTTCACACAAGCTGTCTCACCAAAACCATTTACAAAGAGAGTAGTCTAGCAGCACGGACATTTACAGATAATGAAAAATTGGTTAGGTGTGCAAAGGGTTTTATTTCTGCTCTGCTAGGTACTGACTGATTGCCTGACTCATGACGGTTGTTATTATAGGAAACAGGTCTTTCTTTGATTGACAGTCATTTAGATATTGAAACACAAGTTTAATTAAAAAGCTTGTACTGTAATAGCTGAACTTAAAACGAGCAGGATTTTTAGGTGGATATATCATAGGAAATTATTGTAAGCTCTGCAGAAAACGGGTAGCTCTGTAAGGGCTTCTAGATATTCATAAGGCAGAAAAAACTCCCAGCAAACAAGAACAACGTGTCCTCACACCTTCACATTATCTAACATCCTGGGCTTGTCATATTAAAGTAATTGCAGTTATTGGTACAAGTCATGCAGTAGGATACTATCCCAATTTCCTGCCTATTCTCATAAAACATACACATGAAAAATTAATGTATATTTGAGGGAATGTGAACTGGAACCTTAGATAATAGAATAGCTATAGTCCCCTTGATTTATGATTTCTGATTTAACTGTGATCTTTTTTCATAGACACCATGCTGCTTTGTTCAACTAAATAACAATATACAATAATAATCAGGGTAGAGGAAAAAAAATTGACAAGCAACAACTGAATGATCATTACATAGTCCTTTGGTAGTTATTTAATGACCTTTCATCCTGAGATTATCAACAGCACTGATTGCTTTTTGACACTGTGTATGCTGGATATTGCAAATGATAATCATATCTTCACTATACAGATGAGTACACTATGTTATCTCAGCAGAGAGACAATAATATCACTAAAAGGTAAGTAACACAATGATGAATCCCAGAACAATGATGATAACGTTGAGACATATGTGCTTGAGGCTCGAAAACAAATGGGTTTGAGTCACTGCTATTTGGGGGAAGATTTTTGTTTTTTCACAAAAGAATATGGGCTGGTGATGTCTGATTAGCCAGAAATGTCAGCCGCTGGTCTAGTCATCAATGACTCATTTGCATTGCTCAACAATCTTATCAATCCTCCACAAGTGTTATTTTCAGTTTGTGTGTTGGGACCCTAAATCCCTGACTTAATGCACCTTCAATAAGGGCCCACAGGGAGTCAGCTGACTAATAAATGACTCATCAGCAGATAACCTTCTTAATGGCCAAACATGGTGAACATGCAGTCAGTGTTATACTGGAGTATTATAGACTGTGGATAGTTCAACCATGTTCAGCCATGTTGTAATGTTTTTTTTTTAATTTGGTATTCTAGTGGCATCCACTCCTCATCTACATTCACATTTGATACATGACTTGTAAACCTGCCGGAAGGAAAAGAAGCTGAAGAGCTCATTGGACCATATAATGACGGATCATTATGATGATGTTGCTCATACAGATGCATTGTTTTAGGACTAATGCCATTTAAAATTGCAGCAAATCATAGTGTTAACTTCTACATCGCATACACCATTGAACCAGTACTTGTTCTGCAGTCAGAGACAGTGGCCTTGCCGCTCCCGGGTCCCAAATCAGATAAGTGTCACCGTGCATGGGGTTGAAAATTCATACTTATAGGAGTTATTTTAGTGACAGTGGGCCTATTGTTTATCTGTAATAACTATGCAGCTCTGACAAAGGCAGACTGTTCAACCAAAATTAGCATGCAGATTCCCTAGTGTAGTGCTACACCATTTCTGCCAGTACAGTGTGTATATTGTCTTGGCGGCAGGAATGCACTGGATGTCCTTTGCTTTAGGAGATGGTTAGCTTAATGGATAGCTGTCACAGTGGACTGTACAGGAACAGCTGTATTCTCATCTCACTGCAACTAATACAATGGAACACGCATTGTTTTACATGAATTTATAAGGCAGATTTGTCTGTTTCTTTTTATTTATTCCTTTTGAGGCTTTTCCCTAAAAAAAAAATTGTGACCCAACCAACAAGTAATGTATAAATTATGTTGTCTGCAAGCACTCCAATGCAGTGAACTCTGTTGAAATGAAACTGGGATTTGTAAGCACACCTGCTCCAACTCTGGTGGGACACAAAAGTCTGCACCTAAGAAACAGGAGGTGGTAAAAGTGAACTCGGAGACAAAACAATACCTTGAAATTATGTGAATACTTCTCAGTTCCTTTTGTCTTAAATCTCACATTGACAACTTTTCAAGCTCAGCAGGTAAGGTTCATTCTAGTTCAAATGTGAAAGTTAGCACTGCTGGTCCCTGCGGCAGCAGGAAGGGCACGGTCACGTCAAAAGAGCCCATTGTGTTGCGCTGGCTTGTTGTGTGCCATGCAGGCCCGAGCCCATAGATGACCCTTGTTGTTTCTGCGCAGGCCTGGGTGAGGCAGATGCGAACCAGAACAATGGCTGCATCTTGGACAAGCCGGCGGTGACTGACTCCACGGGCGCTGAGGGCCCCTGCCAGCCCTGGACCCAGGCCAGCACAGCTGACCCTGACGCCGTCACACCACGCCCCCACCTGGCCCGCCTCTTCTCCCGAGATGCTCCGGGCCGAGAGGACAACACCTTCAAAGACCGACCCTCCGAATCAGACGAGCTGCAGACCATCCAGGAGCACAACGGAGCGGCTTCAGAGTGCGGGTCGGAGAGCCCTGAACAGGACCTAGATTAGGCTAGCTTTTTTCCCTCCCTCTCCTCTTTTTTCTCTTTTCCCTCCTCTGTTCTTTAATCTCTCATTTAAGAGAGAGACAACAATCCCACATTTGACAAATACAAAAATACCCACAACAACTAGTACTACCATGGCATCTGCAAGCAGCTCCGCACAGGCTGCCTTCGGGCTGGGCCGGAGGAAGAAGAACCCCGGCCTTCTGGATCAGATCGGGATGTTCTTTGGAGGGGACAAGAAGAGGAAGAGCAAGGTGAGGAAGCAGGGAGGGTCAAGGTGAAAAGAACTCGTCCCTGCTCACATATATCAGTTCATTCTGCTGATTATCTCCCAGATCTGATTTTTACTTCTGATTCGTTAGATCTTGCCAGAATTTGTTGCATTATATTTGTCATATAGCAAATGTGTGTTTTACTGTTGTTTTCATAGTTAACCGGGCATTGTCATCTGTCACTGTCTTAAAATCCACAGTAACGGGCTAACAGGTTATGAATCGACACTGGATAATAACTTTGGGTTGAGCTTGTTTTATTCTATCTTATTTTTTTATATTACAAAGAGGCTGTGATTTTAAATCATTTAAGGATAAATTTCTATATTGTTATGTTTTTCTTTTGTTTGAGTGGTACTGACAGTAGTAGCATTTCCTCTTCTTTTAAATTTAATATATCTGTTGTAATATATCTGTTTTGATGGTGGTATTGTTCATTTGTTGCTGCCATAATGCAGTTTGCTTATTAGATCGTCTGACAAACTGTAGTTAAAAACAGCTGTGTTTAAGGTCAGGTGACCTAACTGGTAATGATGTGATAGATAGGGAGTTTATGCCATTATCATTAATATATAATACTGGTTTATTTTTTGGGTTATATTAGAGGCATTTGGTACTCTACAGGGAGTTAATGCTGCTTCTTTGAAAGTTACTCTTTGAGACTTGGGCTAATTTTTAAACATCTGTGATAAGTCAGCCACATGGAGGTACTTCACTACAGTTTGCACAGTACAGCAGTCAGCAAAGTCACTTTCAAAGTTAATGATTACATTATGCTATTAATGATCAAAGATGTAGAAGATGTATATTAAGATATATTGATACACATTAGAGTAGGAGCATAATATCAACCCCTGTTTGGGAATTCATACATGAGGCTTCATCCTTTAAAGTAACAACATGCTTTTCTTATCTTGCAGACAAGGGATTATGAGGCATTTGAGCCTGCATTGATTTTTAATTTGTCTGTACTCCCATGTTGTCAGTAAACCAGAATTTTGAGCATTAGTACATAAGAAACCTTACTGGTCTTTGTTGTGGCAGTGAAATTGTTATTTGTACTCCTGGCTCCAGTTTGTCCATCACTTAAGACAGACTGGGATCCACTTCCAGTCATGATGGACTTTGCTTGGCGCTGTTGCCATGGCTATTAAGAACCAGACTGCAGCTCTGTTGACTCCATGCCTTTTCAGTCCCTGAATTCACTCAGTGATGCCGTTTGGGGATGGTCTTGAAATGGGAATTTCAACTTCAGCACCAAATGTGTTCTAAATGTTATCCTGACAACACTAGTGCAGCAAGGTGATGCCTCTTGCAGGGCTTTCAGAAAGAAATGGCAGTGTCGCTCTATATGTCCCAACCATGAGTCACATCTGTTAATTCCGACTGCTGTTGTTAAACATGGAAATTACTGATGATGGTGAAAGGAAAGCTGTGGTACAGCAAGCTATTTCCTGTGGACAGAACTATGCTCTTTGATTATAAGCTTTTCCTTTGCCTGCCCTTTCTAACCGTGCAGAGAGCTAATCAGAGCACTTTGGCAAGGCATTTTCAAAGAAATCCCCGAACAGGAGGAAAATATGCATTTCCCTTCATGCCTTATGTAAACTCTGAAAAGGTGTTCACTGTAAGATTCAGGATAAAAATTGATGTTATATACAGTGTATTGTATGCTACACATTTTTGCTTTAGCCTGTTTCACTTATCAAATACTGTTTTGCTTTTGTAAAATGTTACTCTGCAAATATTCAGGGAATTCGTCAAAAGAATGAGTTGTGAAGCTTTCATTAGGCTAGTGACAAGATGCTGCAGTTTTTCTTTGAGTTTCTCGTTCTCTTTTGCCATAAAATTGTACATTACTCTCCATATGGATGACAGGTTTACTAAAAATCAAAGTTGTACAAATATATTTATATATGTATTCACCAGGGGTTTGCCTTCAAAGGATCAACGTGCACATCTCAAGTAAATGACAGACAGGTTCGCCCACCTCTGTTGCCTCTAGAAAAAAACAGCTTGCACTGACTTTCTGCTGCACACACATTTTTCCAAACAAATTAATCATGAAGATAATATTTTTAGCTTAATCTCTGATCTGTCCTGTTTGTCTGTGTGCACAGATTCTCTACAGACATTCTTAATGCATACTTGGACTTCAAGGCTACAGTATTAGTGGGAAAGATTGTGTCATTGATTTCTATAATGGATTATAATATGCATGCTTATTTTAGTAAAGCTGAATTGTTTTAATATTAGGTGGGTATGGAGGAATTTACCATTGGATTCCTTTTTACTTTTTTTTTGTCTGATGTATTTGCATAACTTTAGGAAATATCAAGTCCGTATACACCATAGATGTCACCAAAAATGATAAACTCAAGTCTCAGGACATTAAAACAACTGCAGGAAATCTGCATTAGTATTGTAACAGGTTTTTGATCATTTCAAATTACAGGGATGATGATGTGCTAATTGGAGGGAAAATTAAGTTTGCATGAAAATTAGCTATTCAAGAACGAATGAAGGGTCAAAAAGAATAGGGAATATTTTTTAGACATAATATATCTATTAATTTGTTGAATGGCAGACAGAATCAGGCGTATAATGCAATGCAGGAGTGATTACTGTTTATGAACCAGAGCAGCTCACAGTCAAAACCAAAACACGCGTGTTACTTTACTCTAACCCCTTGGGTGGAGGGGGGGGGGGGTGTCAGTAGTGGGTACTTGTAACAATTTGTATCTGTTGTGGACTTTCATGACCAGTGATATGTTCCTAACCTGATCCTGTTCTAAGCTTTTTGGATTACTGCTTGATTAAAACTCTTTAACAACCTCATCAGCGCTCTCTTTTTTTGTTTTAATTTGTGTTTGGCTTGATGTCTCTATTTGTTCTTCTTCTTTTATAAAAGTGTGATAAGTTGTTTTAACTACTCTGCTAACACATGATAACAGCCACCCACCCTAATTTGTTATTACTCCAGGTCTGAAGTGGTGCTGCAGTTTATCTTTTGGACCCAAGGGACAAAAAGAAGCAGCCTTTACTTTCAGAACTTATTCAGCGTGTCCGGGCTTTATATGCAGTCTCAGTTTCAGATTATAGACTTTAAGACAAATAAATATATTTCACAGTTCAGTTAGTCAGTCAGTTAGATATGTATGCTGCAAAACAAAAGCAATTATCAGAGAAGGTTTAATGGAAAGCAGTGCTACTGCTTATCTCAACTCTGATAGTTCTGAGTAATGGATGACTGGCTTGACTTGTTTGTGTGAAACTAATGATGAAATGGCAAGAAGAGAGAATAGAACACCTTTCAGTCTTCCCCTCTCAGTATGATGCCTAAAAGGTCAGAATTTATTAGCACATTACAACAGGCTGATTGTTGTTTTCTGCAGAAACGTGTGAATTAAAAACCATCCCTTCAGTGTCAGACTGGTGGGAAGTATAGCCACATTTGAATCGTTTATAACATGTAAAGGCTTTGCACTCATGCAAACATCAGCATGTTCATGATGATCAATGCTCTTGTGAGTTCAGCTCAGAAATTCATTCAGTGCAGGCTCATTTAAATTTCTCTTTTGGATGCAAAAATGCAATCATATTCATCTCTCGGTTGTAAACAAATACCCAGACACCCTGGCCCAGGAGATTATTTTGCAATGAAAACAAACCCTGTGAAGGAGTTTGGACAGACTTTGATTTAAATTAAATGTAAATTCAAGTCTGTCCAAACTCCTTGAAAGTGTTTGTGTTCAGTGCAAAAACCACATGATTGATACTGCAGAACTAACAGCAGACCTGCTTCATCTCTCAACCTCTGTGTATGCAGTCTCTGAGTTAAAGAAATTAAAATATGCAAATATTACTCAGGCCTTTCAGTTTTAGGATTTGATTCTCTGTTACATAGCGAATACATTTAGCCTGATAAGTCTTAAGGGATTGTATGAAAATGGTTGGAGTGAGGAGGGGAACAGCTGACAAGAACAGCCTCCCTGCATTATCTGGTTGGATTGTGTTGTGATTTTTCCATTATTAACTAAAAGTACACAGAAATGATAAGATTCCTATTCAAAACCTGATTTGATTTGAAAAAATTTTTTTAATAAACTGTAGAAGCAAAATAATGGCCAACCAAATACATCAGACTACCCTCCCTTCAGGAAAAAGAAGAAAAAACATTACACCCCCCCCTTTTCTAAATTCCCCTACCCCTGATAATTTTCATGCAGGCCTTGAGAAAATTAGTTTTCTCCTGTTCATCAGTCCTAAATTAAAGGACAGATTATGGCTTAATTAGCCTCTTTTTACTTGGTATTGTGAGTCACAAGACCTGATTGCCTGTTTGTCAGGCAGATTGACTCGCCTCACACTCCCTCTGTTCATGAATATGAAAGAGTGTGACTACCAAAAAAAAAAAGATAGTCCCAAGAGTTGAATGTGATTATTACTCCTTTCTTCTGGCTGAGCAAAGGTTCAGCAGTTGATAGATGCAAAGCACCCAGCACAGTTCAGAAGTTATGCAGAGAGGCTGTGGTCCATATATATTACTGTGCTCTCTAGCACCATGGGGCAGATAGGCTAACTATGAGCTGCTTCCTCAATGACTGATGCTGCAGAGTGGATATCTGCAGCCCACTCTCCAGAAATCCAGTTTCTCAACTCAATTCTGAAGAAATGGTAAATGTAGCTCTCTGGGTTGGTCAGTGTGAAGTTAGCCAGCAGGCTGACACATTTTCTTATGACAAGAATCACATGAAGGTATTCACTATGATGAAGATTACAATTCTCAACCCATCAAATCCCCAAGTCTTCTCCCCTGCTCAGGATTAATTATTTAGCATCATTCATAATGAAGCAGACTCCTGGCCAGGCAGTGGCCTCTAACCTCAGAAGAGGCAGATGCAGTCATTAACCTGCACTTTGTGATAAGCTTCTGGGCTCCGACAACTTGTAGCTCGATCTGTGTCCTGACTACTCATTTCTCCCTTTGCCTTCCTCATTTCCTCTAGCTCATGATATAT
Organism: Istiophorus platypterus; assembly: GCA_016859345.1. Lineage (NCBI taxonomy): Eukaryota > Metazoa > Chordata > Actinopteri > Istiophoriformes > Istiophoridae > Istiophorus > Istiophorus platypterus. Next base: position 20,933,384 of record CM029126.1, on the reverse strand, counting down.
GACCATCTGAGATATATTGTGCAGAAATGTCTGAGAGATGCTCAGAGTTAAAGATCAAAGACATAGTTCATTGGTTTGGGAAATACACTTACTTGTTTTCTTGCCAAGAGCCAGAGGAGAGGATTGATACAACTCTCATGTTTATCCATTAAACCTGCAATAACAGTTTTTTTTTTGGCCACATGCTGTTAACATATTTGCTGATGTATTATCACCCTTCAAGTTGATGTGGGGAATTTGTTAGCAGTCATTTACAAATTTACAGATTAGTATTCACTTTAAGTTTCTGGCCACTTGTGTAATTCTCAACAAGGAAATATTAATGTCTATATTTTATTTTATTTTGTTCAATAATTATTCTGTTATATACAATAATTCAATATTACATATTTTGTATTTTTCATGTCAAATTATTCTTTTTCATGATTGTCTTTTTCCCTATGATGATTCCTTTTCAACCTATAGCCACTTTTGAAAGCCAGTCAGTAACTCTCTATTTCTGTTATCTGCAATTCATATTTTTAAAAAACAAAAAACAGATAGTTGGCATGAGCAGTTATTGTAGCTGTGAGCAAAGAGACAAGAAAAACAGAAGCAGTTACTGAAAATCCAATGCTACAATCAGGAAATTCAAAGGAAATGTGTTTTAATACTGGACACGCTGACTGACACCTGATTTATACAAAGCACAGGAAAACTTGTGTGTTTCTTGTCACTCTCCCACAAACACACCTGAACTGCTTCTCTGAACTGCTTCTCTCTGCTTCTCATGAATCAATGATGCAGCCTCCTTCTTTCAAAGACACCATTCAAGTGAAAGTGTGAGAATAAGTTGGTAAAGCCAAGACTTAGCAGGATGCCTCAATGTCACTGCTGAAGATTTGAAAGTCTCAATCATCATCATCAAGAGCATGTCGGGAACTAATGAAAATCTCATTTGCATTTTCACGAAAGTTTCGTAATATTTACTCGACATTTGGATGCATCTGCTTTAGCGAAGTGAAACAATCCATCCTTGTGCGAGCAGTTACACAAATTAGTGTCAGTCATCTTGTTTTTGTTTTTTTTATTGTTTTTCAGCTGAATGGAATGGAAAAATAAGTAGAAATAGTGTCTTAAAGCAGGGGAAGAAAATAGAACAAATGCAGACTCATTCACATCAAAAGGAAAAACTGTTGCCTGCACCAGCCAGAATTCATCCAGCATTATTTGATATCCTGTTTCTTCTCTCATCTTTACCTTTCTCCTCTGTTTTCCTCTGAGACAAAGGCACAGTAGCAGCAGCCAAGTTTGTTCTATTTTCTCCCCTCCCTTTTATTTCTGCCTCCATTTCCCATCATATAAATCATGTTAGCAATAGACATGTAACACATGTAACACGCACAGATGCACACACTTGTGCATTAAGGGGCCAATACTGAAGCAGCAGGGACGCTACAGAGCTAGAATACACACACTGACACCAGCAACAGAAAGGATAGATTTATTCCAATTCAAACAGCTGAAAAAGTCAATAGTCTTTATTCATGAAAATTTGGGGGGTATTATATTTCTCCACCAAAGGGAACAAAAAATTCCCTTTATATAAAACCTGTGAATGTCCATTTTGGTGGATTGTGCTCTAAGGAAACCTTTCTTTTTTTCTTTGCATTTTCCTTGTCTGAATTGATCTACTTGTTTATTGGTCCATTTTCACAAAAGGTGACTTACAATGTAACACCACACATCTATCATATTGTATAAATGGTGGGTATGGTGGTGGTGAAGGTTTCCTCCCTTTTGGTTACCTTAACGTCCTTTGATGCGAGATAATGGACCTGAATTATCAGCAGCACTCCCACCACCTCTTTCCCCCACACACAACCACATAAACACACACACACACACACACACACACACACACACACACACACACACACACACAGCGTTTCCTGCTGCACTGATGGGGTCACAAGAAAGGGACGAACAAGGTCACATTAACTGAGAAGAGTGAACATAAAGAGTGGGTGGAAATTAGGTTTTTATCCTGTGTTCTGTGGGTTGTTGTTCTGGTATTAGAGGAATTACAGATTTCACCCTTTGTGTGTCTGTGCGGTTTGTATTACTTCATGGAGGGTTTATTTAATTTTTTTTTTATTATTGCACCCGAATTCTTATTGAGGCTTAAAAGACAGAGGATATTGACCTTATTAAGCACTTATCTTGACAAGTTTGACTTTGATTGAAGCACTTGGCTGAATTGATTTGTACTTGGGGCTGATAACTAGTCTTCGTTGTTGAGATAAGACCGTGACAAAAACATACTGACAATTTAAACTCCTCATTTGTTCCACCTGTTTTTTACCTTATCGGCTCATGGCCAAAGGTTTTTGCCCCCCTTTTTTGATAAGGGCTACTGAGGTGGGCCATGTCTGCGACGCGAGGCTGCTATTAAAGTTGGTGTCTGAATTAATATCCGTCGTTGGATTAAAGTTAACATAAGATTATTCAGTAAGCAGAGTCAGCTACACTAATCCTGAAAATATATTCATATCGAAAGCCGATGCTTCTCAGCACTTGCTTCTATTCTCAGTCTATGGTACGAGTTTTTAAGGTTAAAGAAGTTCCCACTGTAGGGGGCTGCTGCAGCAGTTCAGCGCCATCTGAAAAGTGCATAAATGTGTCCGAACAGGTGGTGAAAACTGCCAGTCTCCAGTGGAAACACATTAAAATTAACCAAATGTCTGATCATGGCTTTGCTGTATATTCTTATTGTTTTTACAAACCAAACAGTACATGCTTTAAAGCATAGTTACGTAAACAAAAAGCCAACATCAAAAAAGGAAACATGTGCTATCTATATGTTAATTTAGTGTATAACACTTGAATATTGCAGTATTATGTGATATGAGATTACAGTTGTTGACTCACAGTATCCACTGTCTTGAATGATAGTCAACTACAATTAGTCTTCAATTCAAAAATGCCTCAAGGAAATGACTCCTTTGATGCAACAGATTTGAGCTGTTGCTGTCTCCCATCAGCCTCCTTTGGTGCTATGGCAACAAGGGAAGGTATAGTGCTTTTGTTAACTTTAAGCTACACCATTAAAATCACTTTATCTTTGGTGTCTTTGTTTTCATCATTCAACGGGTAAGTAGGAAAAGCAACAGGACAACAGATACACAACTGAGTATCAAGTATTCATTTTTTAAATCTCAAAGAGGTGTTTAAACCTTTTCCTAAATAATTTATTCTCTGTAGCAGTAACAAGATTGTGCCTTACTTTATCAGATAAACTAATAATCTTACATGTAATATTATCTAAGATTTTTGAGTAATTCCCAGTGAAACTGTATTGAGCAAGTATCTTTCCCTCAAGAGTTTAAGCCCAGGTCGTGTTTGTTTTGTGCATTTGAGCATTCATTTCACGTGTGTGTCTGTTGTTCCTTCTCCTTGCCAGGGATCTTTCCGAGCTCTCTCCCCAGCCACTCAGAAGGCCTCCGCAACCTCCCCACGTAAGCGTGGAGCAGAGAACGCCGTGGTCCATTTCTTCCGCACGATCGTGAGTAATGCTCAAAATAAAGTGCATCTCTTAAGGCCTCACAGTTTCTGAGGCCAAACATTTCAAAGTTTGTTAGCGGTTTTCTTTCCTTTCAGTGGTCCTCCATGTATTTCTCTTTGCTGCACTGTCACCTTTTCTTTCCCAGATCTCTCACTAACTCTGTCAAACTTCTTTTACTTTCTGTTATTAACTATTTCTTAGGTGTCCCCTGCCCCTCCTAAGTCCAGGGTGAGTTTGCTTTACATTGGTATTTCTCTATTAATTAACATTTCCACTCGCACATATATACATGACTAAATAGATTTTTTTTGTCTTTACTGTCTTAAGAGGACAGTAGATATAGTAAATCGGCGAAAATTTAAAAACAGACAGCTGGAGTCTTATCTCTAGTGTAAATCTCTAGACAACTGAGCCTCAGGGATGCAAAACTGAGACTACAATTTATCTATGATTTGTTTATTTTTATGAAAATTATTTATATGAAATTATTTGCCATTCTCCCTCCCACACAATAGTATATAGATCATGTTATCCTGTTATCCTGTTATCCTGGAGCACTCATGTTAATGATAAATTAAAAAAAGAAAGAAAGTGAACACTATTCTCAAAATAGAGGCGAATGACACTGACCAGACCGTATTCGTAAATTCAAAGTAGTCTTCCATTTGCATACTTCTGTACTCCCACAGTGTTTTATGGACTATACTACTACCTCATTTTCATCAGATCTTGTTCAGGCACAAAATGTATCAAAGATTTTGGTCCAGCAACTGAGAACAAAACAAATTAACAACTGCAAAATTGCATACTGCAGCCATTTAGCCAGATTGTTTGAATACAGTGCATCTAAAGAAGCACCTTGTCATTTTGAGTATATGCTAATTAGCTTTCTTTCCAAGAGTTAGATGAGAGGATTTATACCTGTCCGTAGGCTAAACATGTAGCTGAAGCCAGCTGTTAATCAGCCTATCTTATCACAAAAACTGGGATTCTATGTTTCATTTGTTTAATCCAAACTTAAGTGTAAAAATGTTAGGTTTAGGTTAACAGGAGGTTGTGTGCTGGGGTATTTCTTGCAGACTTCTAGGAGGACACTGCACCAGGCCAACAAACAGCCCAGCACCTGACCCCCCATAAAATCACAAGCTAATGTTTTTACACCGGCTTTTGTATGGTTCAAAGAAACAAGATATAATCTGGTAATTATTGAGCTTTAGAGGTGCTGGAAGTTGAATTTGGTAACTGTCGGATAGCACCAGGCCAGGAGTTTTCAAACAAAAGAAACAAAAGGGGCATCTATCTATTCATCGAATACTACGTAGGAAAGTGAAAGCTCATCATTGTGAGTGCTTTCCATGATGCAGTACTATTCATTTAAAAGGTTACACTATAGTGTATATTTCATCCATTTTTATCTATATATAGTATAGTTCTCTGGCTTTGTTGCTGCTGAATGTCACTAAATTTGCAATCCTCTCAATGTGAGCCTCTGCATTGCTGCTCTCTCCTTTCCCCCACATATCTGTCCCCATCCCTCTTTTCCTCATCTGCTCCTGCCCCCCTGTGACCCTGTGACCCTGTGACCCTGTGACTTCTCCCTCCCGGACGGACCCTCCTACCTGCCTCCTCTCCTTCCCATCCTGCCTTTGCGCTGAGTAAGACACAGATTTCTATTTCTCCCCTCTCTCTTTTGCCTCTTGTCCTTGTCCCTTGTGTCTCTACACATCCAGTGGAGAGGACTAGCAGCCAAGATAGGCCTGGTAGGTGGTTTGAAACCGCTCAAATACAGAGGTATCATGCCTAATTAAACTGAAACAAGGGCAAGTGAGATCATCCTTTCAGCTTTGTCTCCATCAACCACTTTGGCTGTTGTAATCTGTCCATACATCAGTGATAACGCCCTCATTTCCCTCTGCCTTAAGTCCATTTTCAAGTAGATCAGCCCCATTTTGTAGCTTTGCAGTGTGACTTATCCATATCACGTGCATATATTTTATATTCATAATAACACAGACATTATTCTGATCTTCATTATCCTCATTTCGCTTCAAAATTCCTCTGTGGCTGGCAGAAGTGAGGCTGCCTTCTACTTCATTTGGTGATGCTATCAGCACTTAATTTAAGTTCCTAGCCAAGGTGCATGCACGTGTGAGAGTATGTGTCTGTTATTCTGAATCATGAAGGAGCAGAAGCGTGTTGTATGGGAAAAAGGTTGAAATGGTTATTGAACAGGGTCGACAAAGGGGTAATTGTAATTGCCCTTTTGGCTGGAGACATGACTGCCTGACATTTTTTCATCCTTTTCATTAGTAAACTAGTTAAATTAAAATATTTTTGGTTTCAGCTGGGGTACACAATTAAAACAAATAATTTTAACACAGTTAAATTGGCAAACACATCTTTATCTCTCTGTTTCTCTGCTTTTTTTTTTTTTTTTTTAACCCTAAAAATTGAGCTTTTCCAAAATACATCCCAGAATGTGCAAGTATGAAACTGCTGGCTTGGTGTTTCGGTGTGTGCAGGTTAAACAGAGCATTTGCAAAACAATTACACTAAGGGTCAGGGGTTGTGTGCAACAATGCAAGCAAAGTGAAAAAGACAGCCTTTAGGCGCCTCCAACTTTCTCTTCAGTCATTCATCTTAAAAGCCAAGCCCTGATTTTTTTCAGTCGGCTGTCTGTCAACTTACCATTTTTTAAGCTGCGATGCACAGCTTTGTTATTTGCAATGAAAAGAGGACAAAGTAGAAGAGATGTTGGACAAAGGATAAAGTAGAAGAGATGCTGGTTTCATTTGTTTCACTGTAGACAGGCGTCTCACCAAAAAAAAAAAACAACCTGCAATGAAATCCCCGCCTCTTTTTACCTAGGAGATGAAGCGCCATAGGTAGTTTGAAATTTTCAACAAAATATGCAAGCAGGAAACTTTTCCCTGTCATTTCAAACTTTACGGCTTTTCTAGCTCATGCATAATTGCATAAATGAACTTCCTTAGATAAAAGCCTTGCCGACATTGGAACACAATATTTTAGGTTCTCGTAGAACACACCGATCCCTCAATTCTAAGCACACCCTGGAGGAAAAGGTTTTATGTATTATATTCTCATCTCCTCACTCTAACTTTTTTTTCTTTTTTTTTTTTACCACCTCCACTGAATTGAAAACGAATACAGGGCTCTCTGCCACATCTCAGTCCCCTGCTAAACATCTCCAGGACTCTTCTAACACAATGACTCCTTTTCTCCCTCTACCAGGGTAACCAGAAGTCACAGTCTGCTAAAGCCAAGAAGGCCAGTGGAGATGGCAAAGGCACCCTGACTAGGATCTTCAAAATGGTAAAAAAAAAAAAACAACAACAAAAAAAAAAAAAAAAAAAAAAAGCTAAAAGTAAAAACTGCTTTTCAGACAGTTTCCGCTCATATTCCAGTGGCTTCTCTACTGTTCTTTTTCCTGAAAATGAAATCAAAAAGAAAATGGAATATGCCCCTAATGCCTCTCTTAACCATTTTTTTCTACCTCAGTGATGATATCAGCAGCAGAGTGAGTAACCGATACCTGAAGGAGGGGTAGTTGAGTTTAACTCACTTTGCATTTGCTCAACATTGATATGCTTAGAAGACATCCTAATCTCATTATTACTGCAGCAGCAGCAGAATAATATGAGGCTTCTAGAGAAAAGATTGATCATTGTACATGATACAAGCTATATTCCAGCTCTGATATAATCATGCTGTGGATGGCAGATCGTACCATCTATGTTCTGATATGGGTCCAGCAGGGCTAGAGCTAACACACTGTAACTGCTTTACAGGAAAAGGGTTGCTTATGCACAATGTATAACAACGTCTTGCAATATCATCAGTCACTTGCCAAGCACAACAAGCTCCATCAGGCGCTTTGGTGGAGTCACTGCACACATATACTGGTAAAATAGCCAAGTTGGGCTGATATTAAAGATAAATAGTTGAGGGTTTTGTTTTTTTGTTTTTTTTTTTTTTTACTTCGATACTAGACATAACAGTAATAACTTTGATGATGACAGCAAAGTTAGATGCTCACAGACATACATATGAAAAGTGGTTATGTAAGTAGCACATGACAAAAAAAGATGAAAATGAAGGCAAAATTTGTCAAGTTTTTGTTTAAATACAAAGGGAAAAATAGGCACAAAATGACCAAAAACAGGAGGCAAATTCAAGCTCACATATCAACATGTGACCATTAGTGGTTTGGCTTCTTAAATTTGAATAATGAATGTCTAAATAAAAAATATTCTTTTATAGTGTGTGAGAAAGTATTTACTGAGTGACTATGAATACAAATTTGTAAGCAGGTTTAAAAACATTTATAATGTCCTGTTATTGATTTATGAATTAACATTACATGATATTCAAAGCTGCTATAATCAATATTTTTTATGTAAACAATCATATTATGTGCAATGTGAAAGGAGCTGTTTGAATTATAACCCTCAACACTATGCAGCATTGTAGTGTCTTTCAGCTTATTGTTTTGGTTTTATGGCCTGCAGCTTCTTTGTTTCGCTTTATTCTCACCATTACATCAGCATCATTTGAATTTGCTGCAGGCATCTGTTTTCAGCAACATCCAAAAAAGCTCCGATAAACCCTTTATATGCTACCTGCCTAGCAATGAGACAGAGCTAGCAGCTAGCTGGTCTCTGATAAAAATAATAAGCACTGACTCTGTGCCATCACACCATGACTTCCAATTCTTCTGCACATAAATGGCATCACAGAACAACTGGAAATGAGCACAAAGCCATATTCACTTTTAATTAATGTTTCACACATCTCTATTCATTTTCAGTTTTAATATTCAAATCTACGAACGGTTGCTGTATATCTAGTTTTTCTATTTCATGACAGACAATGAATTTCATCTGAAATGGTTATAGGAAAAGCTTAGAACAAAAGCTAAGTCCTCAGCTTTCATTTTATGAGGAGGAAAAAGCGTCTCACAATATGGATTATCTTCAGAAGTGATCCATCAAGATTTGTCTCATTTGAATAATCTCTCTCTTTCAGAGTCCTCTACCCTATAGACTTTTTGATCTGACTGAGAGAATGAGAAGGAAAAAGTACAATATAGTTAGATGGCTTTGTAATGAGCACAGAATATCTAATTTGGGGGGGGGTGGGGGGGGGCTTTGAAATGCCTCAGAGCCCCTTAGGAAAACACACTTGCTGTCAAGCGATGTGTAATAACGTGTTCAGTGGATAAACTTATTTTCTATCCAACTCTCCAACTCTCTTTTCTCCATAAGGGCAAATACAGTGGGAACCTCCTCTTGCATAAAGAAGTGTAGCTCACTAACCTGCTTATTTCTCACATTACAGGACTACTCTGGCTTTTCAGTGTCGAGCCCTGGTCTCATTATTCAGAAGGAGAACTTTTTACAGCCAAAAACCTGAATAGTTGGTCATTTTAATTACATATGACTTCAACTCTGTGTTGATGAAAGAGCTGGTAAAGCCTGATGAAATACTTTCTCTGTTCTTACCAAAAAGCATTTTCACACAGAGAGTGAAAAATTTGCCCGACATGGCAAATGTTTTTTGTTCGCTGATGACTCATAATGACCATCATCAGAGGTGAAGAGTAAAATTTGGTTGTCAGCAGTTATTGGCTGTGGCTACTTTTTACTCAACGTGCTTTTCGCTCGAGTGTTGGCAGGGCCCTCAGACCGAGCTGGCTGCTGGGGTGAACATTCTCACTGAGGGAAATGACCAACAGGGCCAGACTCCAGAGGTATCGGAGTAGTCCTTTAATGCTGAAGCAGACCTGTGGAGCCTCCACCTCCATCTCCACCTCCATCTCCTCCTCCGACTCCAACTCCACCTCCTCACATTTAACAGATTTGTCTTGTGTGTTATACAGGGTAGCAGGAGTGCTTCTCCAGCCAAACGCTGAAGTCCCTCTCTACAACCCCTTCCAAGAGCATGTGGGCAGATGTTCAAGAACTCGGGACTAAAGTGAGAAAAAAAAAAAGAGGAAGAAAAGGAGGAAACTTTGTCAGCCCTTACACTCACCTTCCCCTCTGCCTTTGATAACACTCTAATGTTCGCTAAATCCTTCATCTCTCCCATTGCCGTCCCACCCCTTTGGCTGGTAGATAGCGACACAATCTGTTGCCCCCCCCCCCCCTTTGCATGCATTGTGCTGAGTCTGTGCAGTCATCATCATTGGTGTGAACTGTTTACTGAAGTTGATCCTGAAGCCGCTCACATGTGCAGCCTGAATGACCCCTGACCCCTGCCATGGCTCTCTCTCTGTATTCTTGTGCTTGAGTTTTCTGTGGACGTCTTTCATGGTTTCTCTAACAAAAGGTGGCTGAACTGAAGCAGACCTGGAGCAGTTGAAAGTTAAGGCCGGTGCAAGTCCTACTGATTTGACCGTCACTGCCGCTTGCTGATTGGATGAATGGACCGGGTTGTTTCTTTTCTAGTAAAGCGTGATTTTCTGTCTCGTCACATCGTGTTTGTCAGTCCCTCAGACCTTTTCCCCCGCAACCAAACATAAACTTGTGTTCGAGTTTTGTTTTGAGATGGACTTACCAGATTTTACGTTGTTATGGGAGCCATTTTGGTCATTGTGTCTTTTCATTCAATCCTACTGTCTAAGCTGTATTTAAGTGTCCTGTCGTACATGTCATGTTGATCTATGTTTGTCATTAAGGCTGGCTGTGGACTTTGTGGTAAAAGTTACATTTCTAAACTTTCTAAATCAACTTCCTGCAGTAGTCACTGGCCATTTCTAATGTATCATTTCTTTTTCATTCCACGAGATAATGGTATACACTAATTTTCCTGTCCATATATATGACTCAAGTATTTCATAGTGAACTACTTTCCACTTTTAAAAATTCCAGGCTCTGAATCTGAAGCTTGATACCAGAATCAGACCTTTCATCGGTGCTTCAGTGTTGTCTAGTGTAGTCCTCTTTTGTTTTCACTGTTTCTATCTTACGCTCAGCACGCATTTTGGAACTGAAATTCACAACTCCTCTCACTCAGCAAATAAATGCCTTTCCTTCTGTCTAGCAAAAACAATGTGCTGTTTCCTTTTTGTGGATGATAAAAAAGAAAACCAACACAAACACAATTTCAAAAAGGTGCTCTGTAACTAACTCTGTATTGACACATTGTAAGGTGTTACTTGAGAATGTGCAAGTTTATAGTTTTCTGACACAAGGGCAGTCGAAGAAAAGCTCAGCACCACCACTCGTGCTGTTCCCAACATCCATCTTCCAGAAGCCGGCATGTGTGATGTGTAGCATCCATCTCTCCACCTGTTTGTGTGTGCTTGAGCCTCATGAGTGCTGTGTAGTGGGTTTTTTTTTTGTTTTTTTCTGAATGGATCCTGTGAATGAATGTAAAGATCCTTCTCATTTATTGTATATGTAATAAAACATGACCAGCCACTTAACTGAGAATAAAAACTTCAAATTATAAAACCAACTCTACTCTCTGCCTCGCGAAGTGTGTGCTTTGTCCACCTTGGCATGTCCAAGAACGAATGACACATCATAAAAAAACTGAAGCAAAGACAAGTGGTGTCTTTGGGTTGGGTCACAGCAAACCAGGGTATGACAGTGTCTTTGATAAAGGCAGAATTCATGACTCACTGGGTAATCATTATTCCTGGCTCGAGGAGATGGGGAACCATTCAGCCTCAAGCATAATCCCACCGAGTGTATGCATTTTCATATCATGTTGAGATGATAAAAGTGCACAAATGCACACAGATGAGGCAAGAAAAATATGCAATTGTATATGCTGGGGTTGGCCAATTCATATTTTCGGATTCATTTATCCCCAAGAGAACACAATGAAAATTAATTCTACCTAATGTTTCATAACAGAAGATCGTCAATCCCTTTAAATACAGGAGCTTTTGCTCAAAGACCACTCGGCTGTTAAATAGCTTTTTCCCACCGCAATTGGACCGGAACATGTGAGCTATACATTTTACCACAAAAAATGTTTTTTAAATAGCTGTACTTATTTTAGCATTACAATTTTAACTTATTTAATTAGTGTTTCTCCTATTTATTACTACTGTTTCTAATTTATCAATCTTGCTGCACTGATACATTTTTATTGTCCATTGTTGTATTTGAAACACAATTTTGTTTTACGTGAAACATAAAAATGACCATCAAAGGAACTAATTGACTAAGGTCATGTTTTCCCACACAACAATCTTTGTACTGATTAATGACACATATCAGAGGGCATGAAAATGCCAGCTACAATCCGACCGTATGAATTCTACTTTGAACACGGACAAAGACTATACAGACATGTCACGGCTAAATAAGCACAGCAGAAGAAATAATTAGATTAAGGCCGGTAATATGTGGATAGAGTTCTTATACTGCAGTAAAACAAAATTTGCGCATTCTTTATCCATATCATAATGACTAAAAGCAGGGTAGAAACAGCTAGCCAGACTTATCCTATCACCAACTCAAAATCTCACTAATTCGATGCATTCTATCTCATTCGTTTAATAAAAACGTGTTAGTAGTCATTTAGACTGAAAGCAGCCCTGTTTTAAAATAAAGCGGGGGGCCTGTTGTTTAAGGTTTGCGTGAGACATAAAGTCTGATATAAAGCTAGTCTGAGTTTGAAGCCTTATAACCAAAAACACTAAAACAAAGCGCAGCCATTTATAATACTATGAGAGAGGATTTAACGACTCTCAAAAGATATAACAGCAGAATTTTTTTCATCTGCTGTTGTGATGATAGGAGGTAAACAGAAATATTGTGCTTGCATTACTAAGTAATCTCTCAGGAACATGTGCTTTCATGTATTTGACAGGCCAGCTCAATGCCTTGCTGGGTGATGCTGCAATTTTCCAGACGACCTTGCGCTTTTTGCTGGGGCCCTGCAATTGAATGCAGAAGCGATTTTTAAAAATACTTTAAATTGTGCATTGTTTACATTCCTTTTTTTCTAGCTTGCAGTCTCCTTCTTCTGCATTGCTATGCTGCTTTGTGCGTTGCTATTGCCAATTGTTAATTAGGAAAAGGGCATGAAATAGTGGGAGGAATGTTGTTCATCACCAGCATACCCGCAACACAAACAAAACAGGGACCCACCTGTGATAAAAATTGCAACTTGTAGTGAGAAACTCCTTAGGGTGCCTTCAACACAGAAATATCATCTCATTTAACTCAGCAAAAAAGAAAATAGGTGCATTTTCCAAAATATGAAACCTTACCTTGGAGAAGAAATTAGTTATTAGTTCGTCTGTTATCCTAGAGTCACTACAAAATTAAAAAATAAATGAGTTTATGTTAGTAGAAAAATTACTTTAATCTTAATTTATTATGGACAATAGAAAATACAACTGCAAAAAACAGCGAAAAAAAGAGCTTATTGTCTGTACATTGGCTTTGCTTCATAACAAATGCAACATTATGCCCAAATTACAACTTTCCACCAATCCATGTTGTGGGAGTTCATCAGAAAATATATGCAATCTACCTACACTATTTACAAAGTGAACTATAGTAAAGATAATGTCTGTGCTGCAAGTTTAAATGATACGACAACAGAAAAAACGAGGCAGACATGTTCAGTCAAAAAGCTCAAACAGCATCAAATCCAGAGCAGTGACCTGAAAGCTCACTGGTTATCTTTGCAAACATGTTTGGCGCTGCTTTCTAACAAAAACATAAATGTAACAAACTACAAATGACATTTCGCTTCATGACAAACTATGTACAGTATAAATAAGTTAAAAAAAAAAAAAGATTGCTCTTAAACCAGTGAAAAATGTTTTCTATGTTATGTGCTGTTTCAAAGTTGCTTTTAAAGCATTGACAGCATTACAGTTGTTCGCAGCTCCACTTTCGTCCCTGTGAGCAGACCAGTAATAAAGAGTCAAGACCCTCGTCTCCGGGGAGCTTTTTGCAGAGTCCAGTTTCCTCTCTGTACAATTGGGTCAGAATTAGAGGGACCTGCATCTCCTGACTGGAGCATTCTCTAGGATGCCTGTGTTTATTGAGCCAAACCTCTCTGGAGGTTATCATATTGATGAAAATCAGACAGTAGCAAAAGCAGATAAAAGTCATTAAGCCAATCAGAGGGAACCAGACTCCCCTTACTTCAGTGCTAATTTGGACAAACAGCAGGGGACTGCGACTGGGGCGACTGGGGCAAAAGCCCTAAATATACAGTGGAGCAAATCTAAAATGTCTTCAATCTATTTCTAACCAAATAACCCTTTTGGGAGGAGGAATATATTTGGAAAAGCTTTGCTGTTTAGTCATAAAACCCAGTCAGTGCTTAGTACACTGTACAGTGCTTTTTGACTCGCGGGACTCAGGGGAAGACATTTTGCCAGTCTCCGGATGATTCAGGAACAACCTCCAGGTCAAGTTCGGGAGTTACCTCGACCTGCGGTGCTGTTTCCTCCTGGCCAAGGGACACTTCCTGGATCTGACCTGGAAGGAAAAAGAGGCAAAACTGAAGAATGAGAATGACTTTGCATGACTCTCATACAGTGAAATACCCCTGAGATGGGTAATAACAGCGCTTTGTAAACCAGAAGAAAAGCCCATTAAGCCACATTTACAGAGCAGCACCAGCAGCTCAGATTCTGCATTCAATTTGCCAGAGGCTGTCATGCAAATGAGACCATCCGTCAAAAAGCAATCTTCCCCTCCTCACTCCTCCACCATTTGTTTTGATATCTTCTCCACGTTTACTCTTCCTTCTTAAACCGCCGTATCTCTTACACAAACTATATAATAAGACCTGACAGATGTGGAACATACTCATTGTGAGCTGTAAATATGGCATAAGCAATGTGTCATAATACATTCAGCTTAAAATTACTTGAGCACAAAACAACAATAAGTCACTTTGGCAAAGGCGAGGAGGTTGTAATTTGTCACTGCTGCAGGCAACACACTGAATTGAGTTTTACAGTGGGAGTCATTTAATTATCTCCTTCTATTTTTACTCTCTATATCTGAAACCCTTCAAAAACATATTCATTATGTTGCAAGCTCAAGAGTGTGCTGTCTGAATCCCTCTGTGTCTCTCACAAGCTAAATAACTGTAATAGAGGTTCTTTCTCTTTTGATGTGGACAAACAACATACGCTAAACAAATATCAATGATCAGTTTGAAATTTTTTAAATATTTTAACTTCGTGAAATGTTTATAATAACTGAAATCCCAGCACAAAGTAAATACCTCAAGTCATTATTATAAAAATAGTTGTACACTAAACTCGCACATAAAACTGGTGAGAGGATACCCTGAGAAGCAGAGGGTCAAGGTTGGTGCTGTGTGTGTTTATTTGGATTTTTTTTTCTCAGCTCAGTAGTTTTAAGATGAATTCTTGTTCTACTGAAAACATTTCCACAGATTTCAACATAAGTAATAAGAAAAAATATGATTTTATAATGAATTATCAGAAGGTCTGTTTTTAAAATCGAATTTCATTTGTAGAGAGGAACCCAGAAAAACAGCAATATATTCCAGGGGAGGTTATCATTTTAAAATCATATGAGTAATGTCTCCCCTTGTCACAAACAGTAGATAATGACCTATATGATTTACTCCTGGTGTATATCTGAACAATCTATTTGATTTTTAAGTCCAACAAATACAATTAATACAAAATAAAAGAGTCTACAGCCATGCCAGCCACTCTGGGAGGCTGTACTTCAGGAGAGCTGTGGTGAAATTAACTAAATGCTTAATGCTATAAATTATTGTATATTGACATTTTGACCTGATGATTCCTCGAGAAGAAAAGTTAAGGGATTACCAAAGGCACTGTGATACATATTCTGGGTAATGTGGATATCTGTACCTCATGTCATGGAAATCTATCCAGAAGTCTGAGGATCACCAAAGTCCATAGGTATCATCCGCTGGGGACCATGAATGTCCACAATATTTCATGGGAAAACCAGTAAATAACTGTTGAAATATTCAACATTCCTAGAGCCTTGCTGCTACTGTGGCTAAAAAACTGTCAAATATCTGTTCAGAAATAAAAATTCCCTCTAATTTCTGGTTAACCTAGGTCACTTGAACTGCTTTTCATCTAGGAGGATGTTGAAGGAAATATTTGCATGGCAGCATCAGTGAGAAACCAGACTTCCATAACAAAGACAAGCCATTTGTTCAATCACACTATATTTTGCTTTCACATCAGGAAGCTCTCACTGTGAGGTCCGCACTCTCAGTTTCTCTGATCTTAAATAAGAAAAAAAAACCAAAAACAACAACAACAACAACAACAAAACACGATTCAATTTTTGAGCAGGTTGAGACAGCTGTGCAACATTGTCACCTCATCAAAGACATATTTAAACCTGAATGATTTAATGCAGAAGTTTAAAAATATTTTTTAAAAATTCAGAAACATTATCAGACCTGGAAAAAAATACTTTCTAAAGGGTCTGCAGGGTTTGCATTACAACAGCAAACCATAAAAAGGTGAAAATTGAATCTGTAAACTTGTTAAATCTGGGCCTTCTTTCAAGCGACACTACAAAGCCAGTGCTTCAGACATGACTTTTAAAATTATCTATACCAAGCGAGCGTGGGGACCTGAGTGGAAGCTTTTGTGGGGTCGGGTTTCAAGTTGAATAAGAAAAATACGGATCTGACAGTGTTGCTCTCTTCCTCAGAGCAGCTTCAATAGATGTCTGTCAGACTCCGAAATGCAATGTTTGAAATATATGAATATCAATGTGAGTGTGTGCTGGTTGCACCCCAGGCAAAGGGTAACCACAGGGGAGCCACAGCCTAAACCTTGACCAACGCTGTCAGGAAGAAGTAATGACTTTACGTTCAGGAAATGCATTTGCTCACATCAAAGTCGACATCATTCAAGTCGACAAGGATGATGAACCTCCAGTAGCAGTTTTCCTTCTCTATAGTATCACCGCACCTGTGAGACGAGGGTGTATATGTGCATACGGTTAGTGGTGAGGGGAACCGAGCGGGTGGGGGCACTGTAAGCCGTATTCTCAACAGATAATGAGAGTGACGCAAAACTTGAGGATGGGAGACATGTAATGTTCCACAGGGGAAGATCAGCACCGGCTCTCACGGTGCTCACCTTTTCACGTGTCGTGCCTTACACGTACAGTGTTATAATATGAAGGGACATATGCGGACTGTGTAATTCTGGGAATACTCTTGCTGAGTGAAAGTGATCTAAGCTGACAGAGACAACAGGGAGATTATGTCTGTCTTTCACTGACCAGCTGCACAAACGGCTGCCTGTGTGTCCCAAGTATGTGTGTGTGTGTGTGTGTGTGCGTACGCACAGGTGTGATGCCAGTCAGCTACCTACCGTAGCCGTGGGATCTCTTCATGTGGTGTTTCATGTTGCTCTTCTGTGTGAACCTGATGCTGCACACCTCACACTTGAAGGGCTTCTTTCCAGTGTGTTTGACCATGTGGACCTGTAGAGCACTCTTCTGGTTGAAGGCCTTGTCGCACTGACTGCACTTGAAGGGACGCTCGCCTGTGCAAACACATAGATCCACAGTTTGTCTTCATGTGCTGCGTTTGCCATTTTCCTTAAAGCATCGTCAGAATACTTGTGATCTTAAGTTTCCCAATCATTTTGATTGGAAAGATATCTCAGACTTTTGGACCCTATTGAATGATACTGCACCTTGAACTAATTAATGTAAATTAATGCCATGGTGCCTTAGATTATTCGACTCATAACATGCTGTTATTTATTCCATTAAGCAAAATACATGTATTTCAGTGGCCTCTCACATATTCACACATGCCTCTTCTGTACATCCTGCAACTAGTGTCAAGGTCTTAAAAATTTATGGGAAAATAAAAGCAACTGCAGCCACCTTTATTAGTTTCTCTTCAAGCTGGGGCTGCAAGTAATGATTATTTTCATCATCAATTAATCTGCTGAATTTTCCTTCAATTATTCAATTATTGTTTGGTGTCAAATTTCTTGAAATGGTGAAAAAATGCCTATCGTAATTTCTCATTGCTGATGTCTTTAAGGTAGGGTTTCATCCGACCAACAGTCCAGAACCCCAAAACAAACATTTTTTACAAAGAAGAGGGAGAAAACAAAAACAGCAAATATATTTTTGAAAACTGAGCTGATGAATTGTCGGCATTTCTCCCTCAAAAATGATTTACTGGAGATAAATGCTGATGATTGACTTATTGATTAATTTACGGATTGTTTCGGCTCTAATTCAAAGCTTTCCACCATCGTAGTTGGTGACTGGACTTTTCCTTAAGTTGTGTAGCAGAGCTGGTAGGTCCACTACGTCCAGACACCATTCATCTTTTCACATATTTTATTAGTAGGTGACGGTCTAAACAATAGCCACACATTAAATGTATATCCTTTAATGTGTGAACTCACTCACTCACTTTTTCTCTGAAGGTCGTGTTTTATGTGGTCTTTATTCTTAAGTTGTAGCGGTTTTCTTCCCATCCATGTATTTAACTGCGCTTATCAGAATGTCATTGTGATAAAAATGTGATGTGATGTGATAGAATTTCTTATTTTTTGGTTGAGATTATTTTACTCAATCAGGCAAAGTTATGTGTATTTCTTCTGCCATAATCATCACACAGCAGGAAAACTCACAAACAATAGGGTACTTATTTAACTTATAATGCATGGATAGGTATGAAAATCAAAAGTCTTTGCACATTATGAATGGCTCTTTGACTGCACAAAAAACGTTTTAGATCTGGATGCGAGTCAACAAGCAGCTACATACATCAGACAAAACCTGAGAGAAGAAGGGGGATGGAAGTTTTCTGACCTTCTGATTTTTTTTTTTCCCTTGAGACAAAACACAGAAAAACTGAATAGAAAAGGTCTAATCAGAATCTTCCTAAACACGATTCAAATGAGTCTATTCAAATGGTAATAGGCCAGCAGAGTTGTTTCTTTATGTAAAGGCTGATGTCTGGCTGCCTAAGATTCTGCAGAGATGAGACTGTCAAGGAGTTTAGCTCCTTCTGTGCCTGTATGAATGTATGAATTAGTGAGTGTGAAAGTCAAAGCTGAAAGCTGCTCAATATCACATCCATGGAAGGATCCAGCTTTTACTTCCAGTTCTTATTCACCATTTAGTTCACGACTGTGTTAAGACTCTGTTGATTTGGGCACATTTAACTTGTTTTTACTTGTCAGCAATTACTTTTTGCGGGAAGGCATAGGAAAACATTTCCCTGAGTAAATTATGTACATAAACACATAGACACACATTGTATGTCTACTGTTAAAGTAGCAACATACACCCGTGATATTACACATACACGCAGAATTTCTAAACACTATAAATCTGACCAACAGATTTCCATGGTGCTCAACTGTTGCTCCTCATTCACAAAAATTCCTTAAACCTCACACATCTGTGATATTACATCTTCATGTTGGAAACCGGGTTTTGAAACGCTGTCCCGTAATATCCAAATCCCCGTGTTCAAACAAAAATACTTCAGACATCATGAAATAAAAAGTCAATAAAAAGTTCACTTTAATGCTAAATCCTAATCTAAGCTCACAACCGAGCCTAGCTAGGTAGCCGTCCTGGGGGGCGACACACTTTATAAAGCCTTGTTAGGATAAATAACGTCAGAGGTTAGTTATTACGACTGTATACTGTTTTATTTAAAACCGCAGCTGTAACTTTTTTATTTTGTATTTGTGCTAGCTAATAGGTAACTGGCTAAATTCGTTAGCATGTTGAGTTTGCGAGCTTGACTGTGACTGAGTCAGAAATCATGACTGGGGGAAACACCACTGTCATGAAAGGTGGCATTATGAAATAAAGCAGACTTTTTGCTTTAAAACACGATACTGGGTTAAGTTTTAACCATTTCTTAAAAAAGTTAATGAATTTAGATGAGTTCATTTATAAATTTGATACAATTTATTCCAATGATTATTTATTTCCGAATTACTCTAACTAACAGACCATTTTGGGTTGCCTATCTAGTGGAACATGACTATGAATGGAGAGTTTGATCTGAATCACAATGCTGTGATTTTTGTCATGATATCGACAGTGCAAGCTTTCCACCATACTCCTCCTACCTGTGTGTGTTCGGTTGTGTCTCTCCAGCTGGCTGCGCTTGGCGAAGGCCTTCACACAGGAGGAGCAGCTAAAGACTCTGGGTTTCTGGGAGCTGGGCGATGGGCCCGGCTGGTGCACTCGTTCATGTTCCTGTAGACAGATCCAAAAATTAAATTCACTATTACAGTCCGGCACGCAAAGACCTTCAACTTCAACATGGCTAGAAATAGAGATGTCTGTTATATCGCCCTTGGAGCTTTCTGACATTGTTTGAACCACCAACCAGAGTGATTCTGGAGGGTTTGGACGCCCTGAGAATTATTCCCAAGGAGACTCTGATTTGACACCTCTGGTCTTTATCTTGTGTTTTCTTTCTTTTTGCTGTCTAAGGTTATTAATGCTGCGCTCTCTTACAATGTGATATGCTGAAAAATGAAAAACAAAAATTACATGAAAAATGTATGTGTATATTTAATAAAATTGTTGAACTCTTTATTTTTGTGCTTGTCCCTTGGAATCTGATATTACATAACCTAAATTATTATTATTAATTATATGTGTTTTTTGCTAAACATCCTGGATATTTTATTACATCAAAATATTTTATAGCTAACAGGCAAATTATCTTACATGGATGACATAATCTTTTATGTCCATTGAATGGTTATTTTTATACATTATACACATCAGTTTAAAATTAATTATGTGCTTAATTTTTTTGTCTCAGATGTAAGAATATGAGGCTTAACTTTGCCATGTGTCATGGTAAATTTTCTATCTTTGGGGTTCAGACGTATTGTTGAAAACAAGCAATTTGAAAACGTCACTTTGGAATATGGCAAATTAACGAAGTTTTATCACATTTTTCATAATTTTCAAAATTTTGTGGATAAAACAACTGAATTATCAAGAAAATAATCAGGAGATTAATCAACAATGGAAATAATTGTTAGCCGCTGCCCTACCATGTATAGCTTAACCAACAGTACTTATTTGAAATCGATACAGATATTAATCCTATATAAATGATAAACTAATATTGGACAAGATACTAACCTGGCTTTTGTACAATGCTATAATCTAACAACATAGGTTAAAAATGGTTTTAGAAGAACAAAGAAGGGTCTTGAAATCTCAAATATATAAATTATCAAATAAAGTGGTCAACGGGCGTAGTTGACTACAATGTCTTGTTAGTGGCTATCTTTCCCCATCAGCTTCTCAAAAAGAGGATCTGTCAGCAGCATCCTACACTGGCTAACATACTACCCATGTTGGTACTTCAAACCCTCAAAGGTGTTACAGTTAACAAACGGGGCTATTTCAATGAGAAAATGATTCTGTAAAAACAGTAAAAAGCTCGGTTCATGTATGTGAAATTCAGGAGGGACTGAAATAGCAGTGGAATGTACCGAGAATACTGATGGTATTATTGAACTGTAGCACTGAGCTGCATTCAAATACAACACACATGGGAACAATAGTGTAATAAGATTCTTGACAGGGAAAAGGGCAAAATTGCTTATTCTGTAACTGTATCAATTTAATATAGAGACAGAGTCTGGAGGGTGTTTGGGGTCATTGTGGAAGCAGAGTTTATTACTTTGCTTGAAAAACATTATTCAAACAAAAAGTGAAAACACTTTTACTGCTGCATTTCTCTCTGCTTTGCTCAGCATGATCACATTAAAATATCTGTCAAGAGTTTTCCTGCTCAGCAATGCACACATACATTGACACTATGACATCTACTTAATCTCAGTGTCATTACTTTTAACAGAGACCATTACTGTTCAGCATCTTGAGGCACATTTACTAAAGCAAAAGCCTATGGCACAATGACCTTGTCTTAGAAACATGAGGTAGGCCAATATTTGTGTATGAAGCCGTATCTAGCGAGAGGCAAAAGTAGCTGAAAAGATATCAGCATTGAATAAAAGCCATCAACATCTTACTGCTGCTTATCATTGGAGTCTACTGTGTCTACACAAGTTCGTACCTTCAGGTGTGTGGCTCGCTTGAAAGCCTTGTTACAGAGGCTGCAGACGTGACAGCGGTCCTTGCCATGAGCTTGCCTGCAGTGGCGTCGCAGTGTGTTGGCATTTTGGCAGACCTGATTACAGTAATAACACTGGTTCCGATTATCGCCCTCCGTCTGGGCGTCCTTCCCACCTTTTTGCCCATTGTCGGAAATCTGAATCACACACAAAGACACAGATATCTTAAGCTTCCAATATATAATGGTAGTTGCATGAGCCTGGTCTTGCATCAAACAAGGCAAAAAGTCTAAAATTTTGATGGTCATTGTGCACATTTCCACAGAAGTCCAAAGCTTCCGATTGATGAATGTGTTTTTATATCCTCTAGACAGCCTCTCATATCTATTCATATTATCATAAAAATCAACTGGTAGATACTTATTTCCTCTAGTAGGGTAATCCATTACAGTGGATTACTGTGTGTCCGTCTTCAGCATTTGCTTAATTCATCAGTGCAAAAACTACTTCCACCTTAGTTTGGCGGCTCCTCCCCTAGATATAAACACAGGACAAACGCACTCACAGCATATCCATTGTCAGACGCTCTGTTTGCAGACTGGGAATGGTGGCTGACCAGTATAACCTGCTGCCCTGAGCTGGCTGGCTGCCCTGGCAGACCAGGGTCATTCAGCACTGCAGGAAATGTCTGACCCTAAAAATCAAAAGAAACTCTTGTAAGGCAACTGTCAAACTACTGATGTTAAGTTTGATCTTCACAAACTCTTACTTATCAATGAATTTTTAATGTTCTCTTAATTGCTCTAAAATCGTCATTAACACTTTTTGAGCCCATCTGGATTTTAGATCACTTGGCATTTATTTTTTACCTGTGCATTGAGGTTCAGAGTGACACCATCCAGCATACCCTGTGCTTCAGCAAGGGTTAATGTGACACTGCCATCGCTGGCCACGCCTCCTGGTGACATCACTAGGCTCTGGGACGCAGCAGTGTGAGACAGGGTGGTGCTAGGAGGCAGGCTGGTAACTGTTAGTAGACAAAAGACAGCTGGGTTAGAGTGATTTCAGTTTTCACTGCCAAACTCCACAACTAATGTAGATAACAGATTTCCACCAATGGCGAGGATCACTGGCTACAAGCCCTAGTTGGCCGATGTTGTATACAGACCGAATGCAAGTGGGGATCACGATTTTTATGCCAGAATTGATTCAGACCAAGTGTTTGCTGGAAATGGTGCTGGAAAAATACATTTTTTGATGATATGAACTCAATGTAAAAAAACAAAACAAACACCATTTAGACCATCATGTGACACTAAAACACTCCATGAAAAGGCTGCGGATGAAACACTCTCAGAATGAAGGGTGAATTCATTTAAGGTTTTACAAACTAATTTGTTGAATAAAATCTTCCTACACTGCAGTGGAATGGTTTCTATGGTTACAGGGCACAATGGGAGTTGAACTCTGGACCAGAGGCTGCAGCACAGGGATTGTTGTGATGACCGTGAAATGTGTGTATTTTTGCTGAAATGAGTGCAACAAGCTGGCTACCAAAGCCCTTTTGGTACTGCTCCCCTTACTAAAAATAGTAATGACATATTCATTAGGTTTGGCTAGGAGGGAACCTTCACTATATTAGTAGCCAATATTTGATATTAATAAGAGGGCCAGTGTGGGCCCAATACAATTTATCAATCAAAGCGCCAGGTTGATCTATATTTGCATACAAAGTGACAGGAATGTTTTGATCTAATCAACAAAAAAGAGGCGGCTCCCTGTGTTTATGAAGCAGTGGTAATGTTTTCCACTTGAGTTGAGAGTGGAGGGTAATGAAGAGAGAGAGATGAGACTGGAAATTTGATTAAGTTTCCAGGTGACAAGCGAGCCAGTCATAAGAACAATCAAGAAGCCATCTCCGACAAAACAAATCATATTTACTCACTTCAGAGCACACAAGCCCTTGACTTCCTTAACACGGTCCGGTCTGCAGAATTATTGAATGACAATAACCCAATATAGTTCTCAATTCATATGTACATCCTCTTGATAGATGCAGGTACAATACAGTATACAACTAAACTGAGTACAGAACTGTTCAGTTTCACTTGAATGTTAAGTAATTACAAATTCTGTCAATTTAATATGATTTTAATTGTTTTAGCCAAAGTACAAGAAGGATCAAACCATTTAATTAGGGGAAAAAAGAGACAATTAAACTATAACGAAAGGTCCTTGTTAAAGAAACAACAGCAACAAAGTCAGTACATCCTTCATCGCCAAGATTCCCATCCTTAATTATTTGAAAATATTTTTCATGTCAGCTTTTATTTTCGATGACAGAGTTGATGAGAGATGCCAGTCTTTCACAGAAATTGAGAAATGTTCTGTCATTCTTCAAAAATGATTTTCCTTTTCAGCTGCTTGTTTCTGGAGAGCTTTCGCTGCTCTAGCCTCCGCTTTAAAATACCCAAAGGTGTTCTGTCAAGTCAAGGGATGTATTTGGCCAATTCACAGTTTTCACTTTTTCCATTTACAAACTCTTCATATACTCTTGTGTGATTTTTGCGGTGTGTTTAGGATTATTGTCACATTGGAAAATTCCTCTTCTGTCAAACCTCTTGAGACCGAGACTCATCATTTCATTCAGTGTTTGGGTAAACAAACTTCATAGTGCCATCTATGAATGTTATCACTATAAATGTTAAAACCCTTTGCACTCATGCAGCACTACAACAGCACATTCTCACCTCTGTGTTAAACAGTCGGCTCTATGCAGTCACTGTGGTAGCTCTGGCCAGGTCCACACCAAACATACTGGACCCCATCTGATCCCAACAAATCTATTTTGGTTTCATCTGACCAAAGAATGTGCTGCCAGTATTCATCAGGCCTCTCTTCACGTTCTTTGGCAAAGTTTAATCTTGCCGGTTTGTGAAGTTTTGTGACTAGGGGTTTTCTTCTATGATACCATCTGTAGAGGCTGACTTCACGCATTATTTTAGTCAGTCACTGAAACATCAATTTCCACAGATGATTTTTTTGCCAACTCAGAGTCACTTATCCATCTGTTTCCCAATGTCAGGTTGCATAGATAGAAATTGATGTGTAGTGCACCTTCTATTATTGGTAGTATGGCTTTTCCTATAGCTCCTAACCACCAGTGCAGCTGGTTCAGGTTACGTTCAGTAGCCTACAGATGCTGTACCCTTCCCCATCTTAATGAAGTCTCACAATCTGGTTTCCTACTTGTTCAGGCAGTTCCTTATCATGTTGAGCAATGAGATAATGTTTCTGAGCTAATACTGCACTTTGTTTATAGTGCAGTATGTATTTGGGTTCACTGGAAATGACTATGTAGGGTTGTCTTTTTAGTAATTCCTAAGTCAAAAATACAACAGGAAGTGTGTTTTTTTTTCTCTTAAGTTTTCTAACTACAAATGTTAGCATTCCTGGCTAGTCAGCATGCTAAGTACAGTACATTAGTAACCTTGCATTACTTCCAAATGTCAAAGAAAATATGCTGACTTTTCCTTCAGACATGCAGCTTTACCCAAAGTCTTTTAATATTTATATCATGTATGTAGCTAGCATAAGTACAATATATTCACAACACGATTAAATTGTTCTTGGTTAAAATGAATCATAAGAAAACATTAAAAGGCTAAAAGGCTTGATAGAGGCTCTAACTAATTCATGAAGTTTGCGTAAATTAGCTAAGGAGGATCACCAGCTAAAAATGAGAATACGTCTTTGGAGAACGGAAAGCCTGACATGTAAAGCAACTGTAATCGGGAAGATGTTTAGTGAACACTCAGTCTGGAGTGCCAGAGAAGGATTCACTGATCAGATATTGGTGTCAGTTTTCTAAGGCAGCCATTTTTATATTTCTGTGGGATGTGCCAGGCCCACATACACCTTGATGACTCTTTAGTGGGGGCACACACCTAAGCATGCCCTTTCATGAAAATGGCATTGATGGAGAGGCTGTCTGGAGAGGCTCTCCATGCTTTAGTTTTAGCCTGTGATCCATCACTAATGCTGGAGGCGAGAGAAGCTCTTTTTTGGAACCATTGAAGGAATCTGAGCTAAAGTTGCTCTCATATCTTGTGTTATTGACTTTCCCCTCTTACACTAACTGGACATGTCAGTGAACCACATACGCTCATTCACCTGTTATGTATCTAGTTGTATTTTACCTAGCTAAAGACTACTGGGCTTTGGTGACCTCCACTCTTTACTTTCCACCTGGCACATTTGATGAACAGAGAAGGCTTCGTTTTTTGTCACATTTATAGAGAGAGCTCTGCCCTTATGTTAATGTGATCTATTGCTGTTTACACCAGCAAGATGTGAAACTTGGCCTGTGCAGTGTCTGATTCCTTATATGTTCAGAGCTTACAGCAGCAAAGATAAAGACCCCCCACTTAACATGCATGTTCATTCCATCAAATGGCTGGCAATTAAATCACTTCTGCTTAAGTGGGTTGTTGGACTTAAATTTGCACAACAGCTGGATATTTCTCATTTTGCTTCCATTTCTCATTTCACTTTGCTTAAGTGGAGACCTTGAGTCAGTAATGTTATGGCTGATCAGAGCAGGTCAGGAAGGTTGATGCAATGCAGATCAAAGTGGCCTTTTTGTGTGCATCTTAAGATCCCTTCCTGAATGGAGTCATGTTGAAAAAAGCTGACTGAATAAGGGAGGTTTGTAGCCATGAATTTCTGGGGGGCTTTTCAAATTGATTTTGTCTTAAAAAATTTATCATTTTTTTTTAAAAGGCAGAAGGTAATCATTCAGTAAGGAAGTGAGGTGTCTTTGCCTAATGTCACCTAGTGATCCAATTCAGAATCAGATACGATTTAAGGTTCACTGATGTCTTCAAACTTAAAAAACAAAATGGGACTGACGTTTCCTTCAAGTTCAAGTTTTTTATTGTGTCTGTCCGTGTCTGTATGTAAGTGCATGCATGCTAAAAGAATATAAGCAACAGAAGAAGGGATGCCACATTTTTGGTAATGAGTAATAGGGATAGAGAAGAAAAAAAACCCAGAACAAAACAATAAAAAACATATCATTTTCATAAAAGATTTTCTAAAAGTGTAAATCAAATAACTTTTAGGATTATTTTTTAGGATTTTAGGATTTTAGGATTATTACTTTTAATTATTTTTCTGCCCACTCAGATACAGACACACATTTGTATATCAGTCCTCACCTGCCATTCCAGCGTTGGTGGGGCTCTGAGGTAGGAGGTGGTCATTGGTGATGGTCAAGGTTGCACTGGTGGGCTGGCTACTGAGTGGTGATGCCAGCCTGATGCTGCCGTTCATATCTGCACCATTCGGGTTGCTATGCTGGGGGAGCAGATCCTGACCTGCAACAATTTGGTAGAGAATCATTTTTAGTCCAGAATTAAAGAAAATTTGTCATGATTTTCAAACTTGTTCAAATTTCAAGCTCTTTATTTTTTCTAGGACAGGATCGGGTAGGAAAGAATGTAGAATAACTTGGTCCATTTTGCTTGCAACCCATACACTGTGAACTATCTTCACTTCTTTTCCACAAAAAAAAGTAACACAGCAACGAGTTCCCTCTACATTATAGAGCCTATATCCCCTGCTCATATATGATGGATGATGTCAGTAAAAAACAGCTTGTGAAGAAAGTGTATGACATATAACCTCTAATACTGGGGCTTTTATTCTTGATTTGTGAAGCAGTTTCAAACTAAATAAAAGGACAGGGATTTTATTACTGGTTTGTTTTTTTTCTGCCTCCAAGCCTGTCAGGAAATCAATATATGTGTTACTGATCCTTGAGGGATTTTTTATTTCTTCTGTTGTTTGTTATCGACAGTCTGGATTTTTGAAAAGACAAGGTCCGTGTATATAGTATGTAGCCATCGATTTCCATGTTATTTTGATAGATCTGTGGTATATAAAGTCGTCCAAACCTGATATGGTGAGGGTGATCTCTTGAGGGTTTCCTGCTGCAGTGTTAGAACCAGCAGCTGAGGCCTGGGCCTGCACCTGGGCTAAGGCTTGTGTCAGGCTGGAGTTGTTGATGGTCAGTGTGATCTCCTGACCACTGCCACCTCCGGCCACCAGCCCAGAGCTGCTCATGACATGGCTTAGGTCCTGAGAACCTGCAGGATGCACAGGAAATATAAATCAGTTATTCAGCTCGTGACAGAGCGTTTTCTAGTCAAATTTTTTTCCAGCAAACATACCTGCAGCGTCCTGCTCAGAGAGGCCGGCCATTGTGACCTGTGCAGGTGTGATGGTGGGGGGCTGCAGGGCCAGGCTGGTTAGTGGGTGGATGACGACATTGGCAGACACTGAGGGGTCAGTGGTGGGCATGAGCTGGCTGCCAGAGTGGGAGACGAGGCCAGTGTCAACGTTCAGGGGATGAGAGAGGAGACCGCCCTGCTGCAAGGTCTGCTGGAGGAGGGCGTGGTCAATCTGGAAAAGATAAAGGCTGATGTTTAAGAGGAAAAGTAGAGCGGGACTTGTAGAAACGTGTGTGGGGCGGCAACAGCCTAAGGCTAGATGGCTGCTTTTTGAAAAATGGGAAGAATCTTTCAGGAAAATCTCACCCCTTCATACTCTTAAATCTATGATATAAAATACATTTCAAGTATTTAGAAGAAATGAGAATGAGCAAATCTTGCACATGGGAGCCACTAATATGAGCCTGTACTTTAGAGTATTGAAGATTTCTTGTATCAAAATTACAACTTATAAAGTACATAAAAATCATACATATAACCCCTAATGATGGAGGATATGAGTAACAATACAATCTGAACAAATTCCAATTTTCAAATTTTAGTTAACTTTAAAAAACTGAATGAATTTGAATCCCAAATTGCAGATCAGATGTGTCAGAAACAACATTTTTATTTTTGACACTTTCACCTCACGCAGTTCTTTGCCTCATGTTTCCCCCTCCACGCCTCCTCTCCCTTCTAGTCTCTGGGTAAGTGCATCACCAATATCTACAACTGTAGATCTAAGGCCGCAAAATCTCCTGATTACAAGACAAGGTTGAAAGGGCTGTGACATATCTGTAGTTAAGTAAATAAAATATTTATGTGAAATGCCCTTAATTTAGATTTTAAAAAACTACACTACCAAAAATAAAGCTAATCATGCATCAACACATTCAAAAACCAATCTGCACGAACAAATCTGATTAAGTAATTGAGTGAAATGGTTCGGATGAAATGCTAACTTTAAGACTAATTATAAACGGAAGAAAAGTCACGAGTAAAATCTTGTGGTGTTTTTGATTAAAAAAAAAAGGCTACAATCTTGACATTATTAAAGTCATTATTAAAGTCTTTCACAGACTTGATTTGAAAAGTCTGTGAGTAGAAGAGCACTTAAGAAAGGTTTCACAACCAAATATTTGATAATTAAGTTACTGGGGTATTTTATATCCTTTATAATTATTATATGTAAGTATATAAGCATAAATCATTTTTAACTATAGACAGGAGGTAGGCTGAGCTTAAAATGTTTTATCCAGCATGTTTAACATCAGATTTGATGCATGATTATTCTATATACTGCTAATGTTAGGCTATAAAACATTTACACGATAATACTATAAAACATGTGCCTCTCCTATTGGCTCATGAGCCCATGAACAGCAATTCAACATTGCAGTAAACTACAGCGGTTCTGACATATTAATGATAATTTCAGGTGGGTAGTTTTGTTGTTTGTGTTTGGGACATAAGACTTAAGACAGGAAATAAAAAATCAACTGCAAAGCAGAAACTCAATTTTATCAAGAAATTAAGAACTAGACTCCCGGCGAACAGGAAAAGCCCAGACACAGATGATAACACAAGGCTCAGGAGGAAGAGTGTGTAACCTGTAGTGTGATGTTGTTGATGTTGCTGGTATCGATGCCAGAGATCTGGACATTTGGGCAAACCAGGTTGGCAGGAGCCAACTGCAGGTGAATGCCATCCAATGTGGTCAGGCCATCTGGGAGAGACACAGTCAAGTCTCCAGCGGCTGCAACACAAAAACACACAGGGACATATTCAGATATTTTATGCTAACATTAGACTAATTAACTTTCCATGCAGCAGAGGAACAGAAAGTATTGTTTTTCTCCTATCAACATGTGTTGACATTTTATAAATAACTTATCCTCGGAAATTAAAAGATTTAATGAAATCTAAACTACTGCATTTGATAAGCAGGTTATAACAGGTAAAGAAGTATCAGGTTTGGTTAAGGGGCTTTGCTTGAAACTGTTGGTTTAAAAAAATAAATGAATAAATAAAAAATTAGAGGCATATGGAGGCAGATACATAATTTTACATATCATACCAAAGGCCAGATGTGAAGGGATGACAAACAAACCATTATGTGCACTGCTAGGCTTCTGAGCTACCAGGACAACCTGACGGCTTGTGCTGGGGCAAAAATATCACTAAAGTAAAGCCACTAAACATGAAAGAATGTTTAAAGAAGAAGATTTTTCCCCAGAGTGAACTGAACTCTTCACTCAAAAATACATGAACAGGGAAAGTTACTCAGGTATAAAAAACTTTGGGTGTTGAGCTGGAAAGAGAAAGCAATGATCCAAAAACATTTTTACTTCTCCCGCAGTCAATTCAATTAAATTCTAATTTATTTAACAGAGGCCATCCCATGGCACCTTCCATATAGAGCAGGTCTAGATCGGACTCTTTATAGTTATTATTCACAGAGACCCAAGTAGTCAGGCTCCAGCAGCGGTGTGGGGAAAGTAATTTCATGGCTCCATGTGGTAGCTAGGCTTGATTCAACATTTTTGACCTTGAACGAATTAGAGTGTTCTAGAGAAAGTATGTGGATAGTGCTGCTCTTTATCATCTGTATTAACAGATAATCTTTTTGCTTCATATTACAAACCATATTTTCATTTGGATTTTGTGAAATACAAGAGCAATTCATGAGTCCAAACTTGATGAGAGCGAGGTGATTTGAATATCACACCTTTTTCGGTACATGTTACATACTGTAAACTTTCTGTTAAATAGTGAGTCATGAAGATGAACTGTAATCTGGATTGCTCTGCT
The DNA here is from genome assembly GCA_016859345.1 of Istiophorus platypterus. Lineage (NCBI taxonomy): Eukaryota > Metazoa > Chordata > Actinopteri > Istiophoriformes > Istiophoridae > Istiophorus > Istiophorus platypterus. The sequence continues at coordinate 20,902,672 of CM029126.1, read as the reverse complement.
TCCTCTTGCTATGTCCAGGGTTGCTTTCCTTGAATTTTCTATTTCTATTTTCTATTCAAGGGCCAAGCCATTTTATTAGCATACAAAGGGAAACATTCAGTGCTCAACTGTAGGAGCTTGAAAGCCTATTACAGAGGCCTGAAAGAGATACTCCTTCTTTGATACCTGGGTGATTTATGTGACTCAGAAATGCAGCTAAGCGGAGTACAGACATCATAATCGAATGTTTTGAAGCCCTGTGGAGGACTTCAGTTACCACATAAAGGCAGGTTTGTCCTAAGAGCATTCATATGGTACTCTTTGATTTATCTTGTCCTGAGCGTCAGTGTTTATGTTGCAAATTGAATACCAACTTACTGGCTAACAGCAGAAATGATCCCTGCAGTGTTTCGGTTACATTCAAATACTTCCATTATTCACCAGCCTGACATTATACTAAGAGTAGGTACCAAATGACCAAAAATGTGTTGTTGATCATCAATAACACCCTGCATTGACTCTTTTGGATAATAAAAATTTTGTGCCACAGTTTTACTGTCTTTGGTCATCTCATCCACTCAAAATTATGCTTGCTGACCATGTAACACAAACTGTGAGTTATAAAATCACAGCTCTATAACAAACAAACTCTTGACTGTCTTCTTGTCTCTGTGTGTTTGTTTGAGTGTATTTATGTAGACCTATAATCCCTACCTGACACGGAGGCAGGCAGAATAGCCTGTCCCACCAGTCCCGGTTGCAGCAGATTCTGGTCAAACTGCCCTGTCAGTACTTGGTTGGCTGGGGCTGGGAGGTAAATGCTAGGGTCAGAGTTGGGGGTTTGTAGCAGACCCACAGGCTGAAGAGCCTCTGAGGTGGCTGGCTGCTGCCCCTGGCCCTGGGCCATAGTCTGCCCTGTCCCTGGGTCTTGCCCCTGACCAGCCTGTCCAGATGATGAGGCAGACCGCTTGGACTTGCGGCTGTCGCTATTTGGCCGAAAGTGGCACTGGATGTGGGTTTTGCGATGGCCTGATGTTCTGAAGCGGAGTTCACAGAAGGGACATTTGAAGGGCTTGGAGCCGGTATGGAGGCGCATGTGCACCTTTAAGCTGCCCTTTGTAGAGAAAGAGGTGTTGCACATGTGACAGCTGAAGAGTTTCTGACCTGCAAAAAGAAGCATAGTATTAGGCAAAATCGAATGTGATTTGCAGCTCTCTAACAACTCTAGCCTATATCTGCTTGATGTCTCTTTGTGGTCAAAATATAAGAGGTCTGTCTTTTCTTTGCATTTTATGGGTTATTTAAGAAGTGATGTAACTGTGCTGATTGTGGCAGACATAAAGCAGCTTCGAAATGACAAAGACAGTCATGAAGAGTCTGCGACCAGGGGAGGAAGCCTTAACTGTTATTTAACATCCTCTTTAATCCTCTTGAGTAGTTAACAAGATTTTTATGTGGTTGGACAAGAAGCTGTTATTTTAAGCTCCTGTGAAAAGAATGGTTCAGCATTTTGGGAAATATCCTTATTTTCTTATCTTGCTGAGGGTTAGATGAGATTATTGATAGGGCCAGAGTGGGTTATTTTTACTTAGCAGAACCCCTGGAATCATGGGGGAAAGCTATCCTTGCTTTGTTAATCAACATTTTATATCTCCTGTATCTAATATGTTCATATGTCAAAGTGTAAAAACAAAAGTGTAATTTTGAGCTTTGAACTTCCTGTGGTTTTACACAAAAACACAATGTGTCCTTTTTAGATTTTTGTCCATATGGACTCAATTAAGGTGCTACTGGTAATAGGTTGATATTTACTGTGTTAGAAGAGAGTGGTATAAATCTTCCCAAAAATGAACTACTCCTTTAAACTAATCTAAACAAAAGATTCCACAGTATTCTCTGATTTGTGTATAACTTGCTGCTCACCAACTAATTCTAATGATGTAACACTAACCTGTATGTGTCTTCACATGGCAGTCCAGAGTAGATTTCACTGTAAAACTCTTCCCACATTCATCACATTTGTAAGGTCTTTCTCCTGTGTGGATCCTGATGTGCCTATACATTGAGGTAGATTGACACAGGCACATTTCAAAAAGCATAAGGATTGATGAGGGATTGAAGGTGGGGATAAAAAGACTGCAGAATAATGTAGCTAAAAAAATTTTTTCAAGAAAAAATAGATGACAGACAGCAGAAGATGCAGCCTCGCAAGCATTTACTGATTATCTCCCAAGAGTAGTCTTCCATCTAATACCTTTCATTCCAAATGCTGGTGTACTGTGCCTCCAAAAACTGCAAATACAATCTGACTCCAAATATAAAAACTTAATGAAATAAAATAAACGCAGTTCACTAGTCGGTGTCAGAGGTGTTTAGGAGAAGAGAAGTGAAAGTTTAGTTCAAAAAGGAAGCAGTTACAACTATGTGCCAGTAACATGCACCAGCTTCTAGAAAGATTTAAATATATATTTATTTCTAAATCTAAAACAGTTCTCCCCCAAAATCAGAATGCTTTCACACTAAGCCGTTTTCTCAGTGTTAAGAAGAGATAATCAGGAAATGTGACCTTGTGCATTATTACTATCTTCTGTATTTTTCGCAGTTTTCATATTTAATTACGATATCTGCCTCTGTTAATTGTATAGAGAATTTGGACGACCTACTAACCTATGATTTTCTTTCAGTAAACATGATTTATTGAACGGAAAAGGATTTTAAAAACCTCTGACAAGAATGGTGAGGCAGACACCCTCTCCACATTTAGGAGTCAGCTTAAATCCTTCCTCTTTGATATAGGTTATGGTGGGAACTGGCACTGAGTTTCCCTTTCCTCCACCTCCTCCTCTCTCCCTGTCGCATTAACACCTCAAAAGTGCTTGTTACTAACTGTCCTTCCTCTCTCCCACAGTTTTGTGCTTCCTCGTCTCTCCTCTCGTCGCTTTCTGCAGGTTTTTCTGATGCTCCTGAGTCTGGATCCATGGCTGCAGATCCACCTACTGCCCCATGAGCCTGATCAACACCCACTGCTTTAATTATTACGACTACTACTGTTACCATTTCATTCAGTCCTATTAGTAATATTATTAGCCCTGTTAGTATAACTATAGAATATATAGCTATTAGTCCCATTACTGTGCTATGCCCCCCCCCCCACCATGAGCCAGGATCTGTTCAACGTTTCTACCTGTTAAAAGGGAGTTTTTCGTTGCCACTGTCGACAAGTTCTTGCTCATGGGGGAAATGTTGGGTCTCTGTAATAATAACTATAAAGAGTCTGGTCTAGACCTGCTCTATATGAAAAGTGCCCTGAGATAACGTTTGTTACGATATGGCGCTAAATAAATAAATTTGAATTGAATTGAATTGAATTAAAAGCTTAATTTATGTAAAAGAAAAAATGGCGACATTCCTCAAACTGACTCCGCTCAAAATGATCCTTATTGATTACTCTTTAGAAAACTGAAGCTACAGCATGAAGCTGCATTTGGCCAATCACATATATGCAAAGGAGCATTGCTGGTGGATTATTTTGTTACATGAACACTGTATTTCTCATGACAAACTATAAAACAGCTGTTGCAGTGGTGACTTTCCAGAGTGTGAAAACCTGTCTATGAGCATTACAAACCAATGTGCTGTGTTTTGGTGTCTAATATGCTTATAAACACATATGTCCATTCATCTGACAATTATTTGCAACTATATTTATTTATTTATTTATTTATATTATTTTAACAAATTTCATAAAATGAAGTTTATACTCTAGGACATATGAACTTTTGTATTATGTGCTATTATCAGCTGCTCAAGCAAAAAAACTGAGACTGGAAAAGGAAAGTTAAAGCCACAATCTTCTGCTCAGTTTATCAATTTCATTTTATAAACCTCCATTAAATCCTCATTTTCAATAGCATTCTGAGAGGCAAGATGAACAACCATTTTACATAAAAGATTATATTCATTCTAATTACCATGTGAGAAATCATGGAGTTTTTTAAAGTTGTTATTGGAAGCCTGCTGGGCTTAACCAGCTAATGTTGCTCCACACTGCATTTACACATCCAGACTGTGGATGTCAGACAGAAATGGTAAATTTACATTATTTTGACATTTGACATTACATTATTCTGAGCCACAATTATTTTAAGACAAGTGCGCCTTCATCTGTCAGCGGGGATGACTGCCGACTGTGAATGTCCTCTCTGTTTGCACTGTCATTTGAACTGTGTTCAATCAAACTCTGGCAGGAGTGCTTGAGAGTACAACAAATAAGTCAGTTGATGTGTTAATCAATACAAATCAGCCACATATAAGGGAAAGCAGACCTTAATTTCCCCTAAAGCAATCAGGTAGTAATGTTTTTTGTTGAACATATGTACAGTCTACTGAAGACCATGGCAAGCTGAAATGTCGCTGTAAAACTGTAAAAGATATCTTTACCTGACAAGGTCACTGGGCTTCTTAAAGCTCTTAGGGCAGTAATTGCAACAGTTTGCAAACTTCGGCTCTGTCTCTAGCTCCACAGCCTTGTCTTTGATCTCGCTGATCCGATCCCTCTCAGCTGCTGACTGGGCCAGGATCCGCTCGGACACTGAGGCCTCCTCACCTGGGTCCTTTGCCAGCTCGGCTGCCTGCTCCTCAGTGAAAGTGATGATTTCCAAACCCCTCCTCTTTGATAACTTTTGCTCGCCTTCCTCTTCTTCCTCTTCTTCCTCAACGTCTTGACTATCCAGACCTATAACTGAGATAAGAGGGGTCTATTTCAATTATTGGCTTACATTTCAAGGTAGGCAGCTCACACTGAGGCAAAGATGCATCCAAACTGCAACATCCAAACTGAGCAAAAATATACAATTAAAATGTATTCCGAAAGTATTCAGACCCTTTCAGAAGAGTCTGAATACTTGTGTCAATTTGAGATCAGTTTTTCCTTTGTAATAAATTTGCAAAAAGTCTGTCTTTGCTTTTTCATTATAGGGTATTGAGTGTAGATTGATGAGGGAAAAAATGAATTTAAATCATTTTATAGTAAGACTTCAATCTAACAAAATGTGAAATAAAGTGGAGGCATCTAAATACTTTCTGAAAGCATTGCATCTCAACAGCAGGATATCATTTCCACACAACATACTTTACAAAACATTATCTCAAAGCAGACAAAAATAAGTCTGTTCCATGTTGATCAGTTACATTTAAGTTCCTCTGTTATTGTCATTCTGGTATTCTGAGAAATTTGATTTATTTATATATTTCAACTTTTTGAATTTCCTCCTAACTCTGGACATACAATGGAATTTGAAAAGTACAGTGTTTAATTAAGGGTCATATAACCAAACTTTCAAATGGTATCTAGTTGTTCTTACTTTGATCTTCCACCGCATGCTCCTTCTTCATATGCTTTTTACACAGCAGGCTGGTTCTGAAGCTCTCATCACACATCGAGCATTTGAAAGATTTGATGTGGATAATCATGTGGCGGTTCAGACTACCATTAGTGGTGAAAGAGGTGTCACAAACATCACACTTATAGGGCTTTACTCCTGTTAGGGAGAGATGAGAGAGGCAGGTGTTAAAAAGGTATATTCAAAAAATTGTTTAGGGAATTTTACTGCAGGAAATTTGATTTTGAGCACAAAATAAAAATCCTTATTATAAAACTGGAGAACTTTAGGTATCATATTGCTAATTTAATTACCTAAAAAAGAAAATGTAATATCAATATAGAATTATCTGTATCTACTTTTAGGTTTTTTAAGTGCTTATGAAAATTACACAACATAGAAAAGTAAGACTTATAGTTAATGTAAAAAACGTTTAAACATTTTGTAAAAGCTTAACTTTGATCATGACCTAATTTTTTCCCTATATTGGGAGTAAGGGCATTCTCTTTTTCCTTGTTTCAGAGATATTCAATTGGACAGCCCAGAGGAATGTTTGATTATCAATTTCATTATGTTTCATTAAAAACTTTCCGATTTGTATTTCTAAAACTTTTGGATTTGTAGTTCTGGTGGGAATTAAATGCAGGACCAGGCTTTTGGAGATGAAGTTATCGATTCTTAACCACAATGCACCAGTTGGAATTTAATATTTTTATGCATTACAATTTAAACAAAAAGGAATAAGATATATTTATTAGTGTTCATGACCTTTTAAAACTTTGCGTGAGGACAATGTGATTAACTTAGGAAGATATTTTGGGAGTTCTCAGCACCTGTGTTATAAAGCGAGCTCACCTGTATGTGTGTTGATGTGGGACTTGAGTACTCCAGCTGACACAAAGGCTCGTCCACAGAGTGGACATCTGTATGGTTTCTCCCCCGTGTGGGAGCGCAGATGCTGCTTCAGATGGCTCGACTTTTTGAAGCCTTTATTACACCATGTGCACCTGAAGACAGAAAAGCGTATCAGAGGCTGATGTCTACCACTCAAAAATGCCAAAAGAATTGATTTGATGCTGAACTGAACTGTGTAATTCTTCACAGTCACATACTGTTGTAAAAATGGGCTGATGATGGACAGTTTGTTTTTAACGGAAGAAAAGAGGTAGTCTGCAAACTGAATATCAGAAGCTTACAAAAATTAAAACGGCATGAATGCACGTGTGTTTATCAAGTATAAGAGTGTGCATTTCCATTATAATATTCACACAAAACTGCATTTTTCTTAGGATTACATAGCAGTCTCTAAACCAAATGAGCAAAAATCAAAACCTTGGTCAAAAATCTGTGAATTTCTTTGTCAACGCCACACAAGAGGAGCATAAATTACTATGAAAATGTTCACAACAAACAAGTCTTATCGTAAGAACCATCAAATCCCTTTCAGCAGATATGAAAAGGCTTTTTGCTGACCCAAGTATCCACTGTCGTCAAAGATGATGGCAGGTGAAATAAAGGTTTGTTTGTTTATTTGCTGAATGGGCAAATGTTAATTATGCAGTGTGATATTCGGAAACTGTTTGAATACACATTCTTGTCATCGCAAATTGGTGAGGATAGCTGCAACTTTTGTAAGGAGAAAAAAAATCAATAATTGATGTAAAACATGGGGAAAAACATTATTAAATTTAAAAATGGTGAATTTGAGCTTTACCAGTAGATATATGCTGCACTCTGTCTGGCTGGGCAAAGTAACTTCCTGGACTGTTGTAGTTACCGTGAGGTTGTCAGGCAACCAGTGGAGACTTTAGCACATAACCACTCAAGCAAGGTGGATAAGCTTATTTCCCTTAATGTCAAACTATTCCTTGTTTTGGGATCACAAGAAGCAACAGGAGACACTAAGACAGCCTAAATCCACAGAGGAACTGTGGCCAGTTCTCCAAGATGCCTAGAACAACCCCTCTGTAGGTGACTTGACTGTGTGCGAGTGCACTGACGGGAACTGGTGCTGTTTTGGTCACAGACAAAATTGATTTGATTGGGGTTTTTTTTGGTTTGCACTTGTTAAATTTTTAACGACATGATTTCTGAAAGAATCCTCATCTGATTTTTTCCACAAATACCTAGGACTTTTGCACAGTGCTATACATATTTTTTTTCTTTCCTTATGAGGTCAGAGACTTGAGCCCATAGATTGGGACTGTATAAGTTAGTTATCACTGAACAACAGGTTTCAAAGTAATAATAATAACGTAGCTAGTTTTTTGGTATTTTTCTCAGTGACTAAGTCTTTAAACAGAGATGAGCAGGCCTTGTGCTGCTTCAGGTGAGTGCTGAAGCTGCTGCCGTGAAACCATGATCTGCATCTCACATCTTGAGATCAAAGAAACACACTCCGTTCTGTTCTTCTGAGTGTTGGTATGAGTTTCCTTTTTTTTCTACAGTGAATTTTCACTGAAAAGGTTTCTGCAAGGCACTTGCACCTCCATTTTCACCATCTATCCTCATTAGAACTGCATTGATATTAAACTGATATCAGGGATGGAAACATAATGTGAAAAAATGTTAAATAGTTTTTGCTGTTCCTGTCCTCTCCAAGATTACATACTTTCAGAGTGCTTGCATCCTGGCTAGCTGGGGAATATCCAACTACAGATGATGAAAATTTGACTCTAGTAAAATCCCCTGTAAGAAGTAAAATTCATCAAAAAGATGTATGTGGCTTTTTTTGGTTCGCCCATCCTATGTGCTATATGCTGAGAAGTTCTTTGTTGGTCTGATATATGGATGGAGAAGTCATAACAACACACTGAGGATATGCCTGAGACACCTGAGCAAACATGAATGCATCTCTGGGGTGTGCCTCTAAATGGTTCGCATTTATCTTTAAATGAAAGATGCTGATAATAAAGGTAGGTAAAGTAATAAAGGCAGTCATTGTGAATGCTGTAAACAATGCATTCTCTATCCCCTGGCTCAGAAATAATGAGGGTGTGTACCATTAATCTGCTTTAAGCCCTGAAAAAGGTTTGTTTGGATATTATAAATCACACAAGCACAGTTAAAACAGTCTAATGAGGGGAAACTAAGAGCCAGCAAACCGAAAAATAAGAATAAAATTACTCAGTCCCTTTGTGCATCATAGGGAACAAGGTTTCTAAGAGTAGTGGTCGGAAAGCAATCATCAAAACGATGCAAAAACATCGGTACAAAATATCTTTCCATATAAGGGAAATTCTCAGTATTTATCACCTGTTTAGTCTCGTAATGACAATGCACTTTATCTTGACCAATTAAAACCAAGTAACTTTCATTAGTCCTTTAGGATATAATATGACAAGCCAATACCAATAATCTCAAAAAGAGGAGCTTTGGTGAAGAAAATAAGAAAAAGACAAAGAGGAGTCTAAAAGAAATACCTGTCCTGAGGTGGGAGAGCGTGTCAGGCAGAAAACCAACCCTGCAGCACCACAGCAATTCAGGTCAATCAAGTGGAATGGGGGAATGAATAGACAGAAGCTGCTTAGCTAGAGTTTGCCAAATTGCTCTCAAATTTCTTTCAGGGGTCAAAAATTGAACTGGTTGTACCAAAGTGCTTCGTATTTAGGCTAAACAGGGCTTTACTCATTGCATGGTTAACAGCACATCTACAACCAGAAGGAGTATTGATGAGTGGTAAAGATTCGGGGGGCAATGGACAGAGCTAAAAGTACATCCAAATGGGCAAAGAATCACTTGAATCACTCAGCCAAGACAATAGAACCGGTATTGGGAAAGTCAATGAATGCCCCAAATGGCCCAGCCACATGCTGGACTTAACTGCTGAAAATTGCTGAAGAGATCTAGGTATCACAGTTCACCTGTGTCTCCATCTGACAGAGTTTCAAGAGAATCTAATCTGTAAGCAAAGTCAGAAATTGGCTTAGAGAAATGCAGGTTTGTATAGATGGCAGAGAGAGACCCAGAAGACTTACAGCTGTTAGCAAAAACTGGTGCCTTTAAAAATGGCTGGATTTAAAAGGCGAAGAGGTGGGAGAACTGTCTGAAGCCACACATACAAGTATGGACCTACGTGTGCACAAGCACATTCAGACAAAATAACAAAAATGTAAACCTGTAGGCTCTCTTGGTGTTGTCCTCACTGTTGTCCTGGTAATCTTGTGTTTCAGTCAGCTGAAGCTCACTCTGACTGCTCTGCTGAAGAAGCCCATTCGTCTAGATAAACAACGACAAATCGGAATCTCCTTAATACAGACTGAAATGTATTTACAGGGAAATTATTCAAAGTGTAACAAGTCTGAGTGGATAACTTTTTAAAGGAATATTTAAACACATTCCACTCTTGTGAGTCTATATTATGTACTTTACATAGCTATACAAATATACGCACACAAACACTCACATGCGTGCAAAGACATGAAAGTGGTGTCAATATTCTCATTGAACTATGGCAGAAATATGAACAGCATAATATATTTCCCAAAAAGACTAACTCAGTAGTTGTGTAATGTTAAACACCATCCTCTGTGTTGTAAAAAATATATTTACACTGCTGTAATTAAGGTTATTTGTTAGAAATAAGACTTAAATTACAAATAGAATTTAGAGAGAATTAGGACAATGAAATTAAAAAAAGCAAGAGGCTACCCACTGCCATACATAATCATTGATTAAGTCACTCCATTAATCAAGCAAATCTCTGCATCCATTAACAAATCCGTTCTATATACAGTGCATTGTACTTCCATTATAATTTCAAGAAGAATCCATTCCTCTGTCATCATTAAGCAAATCTAAGAAGCTACAACCTCCAAAACCCAATCCAATTATCTACTCTATAGAGGGGAGCCTGTGGTGCAGGTGCAGACAGAAGTTAAGTGTATAGTTAAGTGACTATTTAAAAAAAAAAAAAAAAAAAGAAGATCCAAGAAGTTAAAGCCAAATGAACAGATGTAAGGGCCGAGCAGCCCAGGACTCACCACCTCAGCACCAGGAACGGTGAGCAGATTTGGGGGGTGGTAACTGGAGGACAGGGCCTGAGACTCCAGGGTGCTTGAATCTTGCAGTTGCTGGACGGTGGAGAACTGGGGCTGATTGTAGCTAGATTCAGGGATGGTGAAGCCTGGTGGGAACAGAGATTAATCAGTCTCACTAGCAGATACTAATACTGATGTAATCATACTCCTTGAAGTACTTTAATGTATTAACCAGATCTGTAAGTGTCAAAACTACTGGACTGTAAGTTTTCTTTTTGCCTTTGTTAATCTTATTTATAATTTTATTTTAGTGCATCATTATTGCCTGTTTTTACTGGGGGACTTTTTGGTTCATTGCTTATTGTACTGTATTCATACTTTTTTTTTGTTTGTTTTCTTCATTTAGTGCCTCCTGAACCTCACTAATGTTCTCTTGGAATACATGTCGGTTAATGTGTAAGTATCACACTGTTGTGGCAGTATCTTGTTAATTATGTTGCCTATTGTGAGCTGTCTGACTCATGAATTTTTGTTATTTCTTACTGTGCTTGGCTGACCAAACAAGTTATTCACCTAAAAGCTCATTTACGGATTGAGAACATTGAAATGTTCCCTTGAAAATTCTGTGTTTTAATATAAATCTAACTGAAAGGCTGAGTCTACATAGTTGAACTTATCTGTATTCAACCATTCAAAGCTATGATTTAAAATTTGGTTCTTCAAATGCATTGTATTTATACAGCACTTTTCTAAACTGTTATTACAAAGAGCTTCACACTGCATAATGGAAAACATTTAAATGTTATTTTTGTGATTTTCAAGGCTTATTATGCTGGCCAGTGTGGCTGTGGAGGTGCCCGGTATTAATACTTTCTGTGGCAGTTTAAGAGTCACTACCTCAAACAAACACAGCATGTTCACCTGTGAACTTTTACCAAATGAGACTCTGAGTTGAGTGAGATGACTGTTGTAAGGAAACAGTTACAAATAACAACAAAAAAAAACTATAATATAAAAGCAGAAGCCCCTAAGGACCAGTGTCATACACTTTAGCACTACAACAAAATAATAATGCTTTAGCCATGATAGCAGTATACTGGCAGTTAAAATATGATAAGGAGCTCAAGAGTAATCTTGCCCATACACAAGGTCTGTACCTTTGAAAATCTGACGACACTCAAGGCCATATGGCCACATCCCTAAAATGATGAAACTCCATGTCTGTTCTGGTCAGATAAAACGGATACTGTGCTTCCCAAGAGAATGAAAAAGGTAGATCTGTCTGACAGATGTTGTCAGTTTGTTTTGCTGTCTACACTGCCTGCAGCAGCTGCCCAAAGTACACTGTTATACCCACTGTCATGTCCACTGTCTCATAAAACTGAATCCAGGCTGGCAAAAAGCCATTAGTTGGCATAGTGGGGACATGGTGATTAGGTTGGTGAGAGGAAATAAACAACCAAATGTTTGAGAGCACTACACTGGCTTAGGAGTTACACCTGGGAGAGGTAAGAATGGAGACCGTAAGATACAAGAAAACTTTCTCAGGTGGTACATGCAATATGACCAACTGTTCTGTTTGCTTAGGGGATCGTAGTGAATCCTATGGTGGCCAAGAGAGCTCACTGCACTGCAAATTAAGGAAACATCCTCCTCAGTTAGACGACACATGTGCTGAAAATATCACAACACAACCATATATAAAGACATGAAAGTGTTTTCTTTATTTTCTTGTTTTTCCAAATTTGCAGTGTGTTGGGCTCTCAGGCTCTACGTAGAATCTTTATTTTCCACACAGATTTCACCAACAATTGCTATCTCCCCAGGGCAGCTGCAAGATGGAAAGTTTATTCCATTGTTAATATTTTTGTTTGATTGATTTCTTCTTTCAGCTGATCAAAAGTGAGGAATTTCATTACTTATATGGTTGCTTGAGGCCAACATATGCACACTGCATAATCAGGTACCTCATAAAAAACACTGCAAAGTACTTACTGGAAATATAAATGAGCTGTTACAGCTCATTGTATGTAAGAAAATAAATATTTTGCACAATAATAGAAACTTTCTACTTCTCTGTTGTATATTAATTTCAGTCAGAAATGTATTTACATGCTTGCTGTGTCCTGACATGACCTCCATGAATGAAAACAGTGAAGCAGAATGTGTGTGTTTGGGTGTGTGTTTTGTACCTTGTGTTAGAGCTTGCTGGTCAAAGGCAGGCTGCGGAAGTGCTGGTGTCTCAAACTGGCTGATATTCTGAGGTAAAGCATGCTGGGTAGTCACATATGAGTCTGTCAACATAAAGAAAGAGATTTTATTGACCTGTCTCCTACTTTCAATTTTAACACTGTACTTCCTTGGTATGCACAGTAAAGGTCAAACTATACACTATCACAATGTCATCAAATATAGACAGCTGAGGACTGAGGACACTTATGAACCTGACTACAAGACATGCATTTTAAAACTGAGGCAATTTGTTGCTTTAGTAAAGTCAGTTCTGTAGCAGTAACCAAAAGTTCATTATTAAGAACATAAAGAACAATTTTCACTGAAGTGACCCGTTTGAATCTCAGATTGATCTCACATTGATCTTAGGTTAGACTGTAATCTATGAGGTGCTAAAGCTCCAGGGGAAGTAGCATGTTTAGCCATATTCTGGTGAAGCTATAGGATGACTATTTTATACTGAGCAAACAGGTCAACAGGGAGGAAGCTGATTATGCCAGGAAGGGTTTGAGAGAGAAAGTTTATGGGCATTTTGATACTTATTCAGAAAGACAGAAATTTTTATAGTTACAAACCGGACATATTGTACACCCTGTGTCTTAACAGGATAGCTTTTCAAAAAACATTTCGGACATCAGAAATTCACACAATAGCTGTTCCTACCTTCTCCTTGTACCAGTGGCTGATCACTCAGGGATGCCTCCAGTGTCACTTGTTGAGTTCCATTCACGACCTCTGTCTGGCCCAGTCCCAGAATGCTTTGCTGCTCTGCTGAGGTGGCAGGTGGTTGCTGGAGGGAGTCGCCCTCTATTTCCACCTGCATATCATGGGCAACAGTGCCTGCTCCTAGTGGGTCTTCTGTTGCCTGGGGCTGCAGCTGCTGGGCCAGTTCATACCTGGTTTGGTCGCACAAGAAAAGCAGAACGTTAGATCTAACATACCGATGACTGATGAACTAGTGTTTTTGTATTTTAGTTTCTTACTATATTTTTACTTATATTTAGTGGTTTATGTATGGCTTCCTTGCCACTGCTTAACGTTCATTATGATGGCGATGGAAACATGTACCATGTAACAAGAACAAATAACCACAAACAAACACACTGACAAAGCCCAAACCTGTGTGTCTTCATGTGCTTCCTGCAGTTGGGTGATGACTTGAAGGTCTTCTGGCAGTAAGGGCACATGTAAGGTCGTAGGTCACTGTGGGTGGTCATATGGCGTTGCAGGCTGCCACTGGTGGTGAATGTTGTGTCGCAAATCAGGCACTTGTACGCCTTTAGGCCCGAGTGTGTCCTGATGTGAGCTTTGAGCACTCCAGAGGATGCAAAACCCCGACTGCACTGCACACACTTGTAGGGCCGTTCTCCTGTATGAGACCTGCAATGCCAAAAGAATAGTAGTTAGGCATGAAACTATCCTTTCAGTGTTTAGGTTTAACGGGGAATCAAAGTACACAGCATTAAGATATTATTGAAAAAAAGATTTTGTTTAATATGAGTTTGTTGTGGGCTTTTGCTGATATTTGTATTTCAAGTGACTGCATTTAATACTAAAAGTTTAAAAAGCAGCAGTGAAAACTTAAAATCCTCCTGAGATTAACCAAAATGAGCAGAAAAAATTGATACCACTTCAGCAGATTGTGGAGGTTGCATACATGGTTTGGTGTGAGCTATGATGACAATTTATGGCTTGGCTGATCTGAATCAAACTCCCTGGGGTATTTTTTTTCCTCAGGGGCTGCTGTTCCAGGTTAATCAGCAAATAAAGGGAACTTTCACTAGTGGCAGATACGGATCCTAAATTTGAGATATATGCAATTAACCTGAATCTGCTGACAAAGAAGATGAATGACCAGGCACTGACCATCTGTAAGGGTGACAGCATCGTTATTCAGATTAACTTCTCAATTGTGAAATGAAGACAGATGCTTGAGGTCTGTCGTAAAGCAAATGCTAGCGTCCAACAGTGATACATAGATTAGAGCAGCAGATTGATGAGTCAAATTATCATTCTTGGTGCCGATTCTTCAAAGTTCTATTTTATGCATGGCTGACAAGGACATTTTAAACTTAGTTTAACAAAGTCCTTGCACTATTCAATAGGGGTCTTCTTCTCAGACAAATGCTGAATATGACCCAGTTACTTCTCCTCTATCTACCTGCTAACTACTATCTACTTCCCGTTCAAGCACTCTGCTCCTTTATCTCCTGGCTGTTGATGAGTTTAAGTCTTATCTAAAGTAAATTAACTAAAATGAACAATAATCCCCGTAGCTTACTGACACGAGGCCAAGTTTATAAGAATCACTTAGAAGAGATTTCTAAGATTTACTGCTCTACCGTTTTGAACCCTTCATCAATCTCCCTGTTGTAGATGTAAATCCATTTTCTGTAAAATGGTAAATAGTAAACTTTCCTCCTCTGGGGCAAAACTTCAAGCAGACATTTTGGCCTAAGAGTTGTTAAAAGGCATCACCACAGACCGGTTTAAGTCATATTTGTCAAACAGAACTAGTTTTAGATGGTGAATCCTCTTTGGTGGCCCAGCTGACATGTGGTTTTTCTCCAAAGCTCTATCCTTGGCAACGTTTTTGTCGTATAAATACTACCAGAACATCACATTATCCAACAACACCTGATTGAATTTCACTGTTTTGCAGAAAAAGATGGAACATCCTTTCAAGCTAAATGAAAATTAAAAAAAAGATATAACAGTTTTGAGTCTAAGTATTATACCTGTGGCCAGAAAACTACATCAGTGTCCCAGTGACTTTTTTGTTATATTTTGTCATGAAACTGTCTGATTTAATATGATGCATATACAGAAAAGTTAATCAAATATCAGAATTTGAAAAAAAAAAATAAATAAAAAAAAAAAAAAATATATATATATATATATATATACCCTTAAAAAAAGCTGCTTTTAAATGATGTAACATGCTATGTTATTAAGAAGCCTTACCTGACATGCTGTTTCAGATGGCTTGATTTTTTATAGGCCTTGCTACAGAGCTGGCACTTATAAGGCCGATCGTTGCCCACCACCTCCAGGTACTGTTGAAAAGCCAGGCGAGGGTTCTGAGGCGGAATGAGGCCTGTTAAGCAACATGTGAACATGCGACATGTGGATGTGAGAATATATATTTCATGTTGTGCAAGAACATGTGGTACAAATGAGTAAACATAAGCAAGAAAGCCACTGATTAATGCATTCCACTCCATCCCAAGTTAACCTGAAGTCATAAGTTTACAATCAGTAAAAAAACAGATGCAATACCATGTTACATATATAAATATATGCCTATCAAAATGTGCTCTTACCAAAGTCAGAGATGAGGATGGGTTCCTGCAGGGGTATATCAGGCAGAGGTAGATTACTCTTCGACACTTTGGCTTTGTTGGTTTTCCGTGTAAATTTGTGCTTCTTCTGCTGCAGGCTTTTAAAGTGAGAAGCAATATGTGTCTTCCTGTGGCCTGATGTACGAAAGATCTTGTCACAGTGAGGGCAGGGGAAAGGACGCACACCTAGGAAAAGTGGGGAAAAACAGCACTTTTGGAGAATTAGTATTTAGAGAATTAGACTGATTCTGGCACATGTACTTTGATACAAACATCAAAAGATGCCAAAATTAAATACCAAAATATTCAAAATATTTAAGAATTTTAGAGTTACTATCCCTAACCCAATCTAAACAAATAATATGAAATGCACACATAAACAAAAAATGTAAGCTCTTACAATTTTATTTAATTTTTGGCTACAAAAGGATACAAAGCCTTTTAGTTAGCAGGAGACAATATATATTTCTCTGGAACCAATTTACAGCACAAGGATAAGTGACAAAGATATGAAACTGTATAAGCACAAAGCCTAAGTGATAAATACAGCTGAAAACATATTTATCAAAAGCCTTCGCTTACAGCTAACACATAATCAGACCTAATATAAACACTTACTATAGACAGTGCTATTACATAGCAATTATAGGGACAAAAACTAATGCACAGATGTACATTATAATCAAACTGTTACAGTTTTGTTTATTCACACTAATGCTGACATTCCATGTCCAGGGAAGGTTCTTTAAGGTAATCTCTCTAAAAAGAAGCAAATACAGAATGATTGCAAGCACATGAATGCAAAGGGAGGTTCTATTTGTAGCAGCGCCAATATATTAACACAGGTCCAGCTTTTGTAATTTGCTGTATAATTTTTACCAAATGACAGAGGCTGCCAGAAAAATGAAAACATTATGCTGAAATATATATGTCTCATTTAACTAATGCGAATACTGATTATGGTGTCATAATAGGTGTACGATGTGACATCAAGAATAAGCCAGTAAAGTGAAAAAAAGTGTGTTAAGATGTTCATTTTATTTTGGTTTTAAGTGTAACCCTTTCATGAAGTGGACCTGCTTCTCACCTGTATGTAGCCGCATGTGTACCTTCATGCTGCCAGAAGTGGAGAAGCACTTCAGACAGCACTGACACTCAAAGGCCTTGATACCCGTGTGCGTTTTCATATGTGCTGTGAGCGTACTCTTGACAGCAAATGCTCGGAAGCACTGTTTGCACTTGAAAGGCTTCTCATGAGTGTGGATGCGGATATGGCGAACAAGGTCGCTTGGTTTCTTGAACTCCTTGGAGCAGTATGGGCAGCCATGCCAGCGAATGCCATTCTCTTCCCTGATGGAGCCTGGAAACGAAAAGAAAAGTGAAGTAGGCTGTTATGTGTCAGCTAAAAGGTGTTTCAGCTAAAAGCTGATTTAATTTGTCCTCTTTGTAAGTAATTAATCATTATGGAAATAAGTGATAAATTCACATATACTTTGAACAGAAGCCGAGGAAGAAATGAAGGCAGACAAGGCAACTCTATAAATGTATTTTCAAGCTGCAAATGTTGACTATATTTACTTAGTAAATTACTAAACTTGAGAATTAATTATTCTTTTGCTGATCCACTAATGGATTTGCTGAGTAATCCTTTCTGTAACACAGTTTAAATTTTTGGGGGGATTTTTCCAAATAAGGGAAGTAAAGTTAATCAGTAATTTCGCTGAAAGGCACAACTAATCCTGATGAACTTCGGCAGTTATTAACAAAGAACTGAAATCTCAGCTCACAAAATTTACCCCCTACCTGGCATTTGTATAGGTTTCTTGAAAATGCTCCTTTTCTTCTCTCTGGCTGGTTTGTCTGGACCTTGTACTCTCTTGGTTTCTACAGCAGCTCCCTCGGTGGTCTGGTTCTGTGATTCTCTGGATGTGGCATCACCCTGTGGCTGGACCACACTCAGACCACTGTTCTCCAGAGCTTGCTGCAGAAACAGAAGAGAAATCTGCTCACAGGCCAAACCAAAGCTTACCTTCATATACAATATACAGAAAATAAAAAATCATCAAACATAAATTAACAAAAAAAGAAATTAGAAAAAAATTACTACAACAATATAGATTAGACAATATGGGTCAAAGCTTCAAATAAGGCTATGGTCCGAAACCAAAGCCCAGTGATAATCACACCCTGCTGTGTTGCAGATCAGAGGCTTTACTCAATTCTTCTGCAGTACTCAACCATTAAGCTTCTTGGTGCGAAACACACTATGATACTGGTTCCTTTCCCCAAGGTGTTTCCACCATTATGAAAAATCCTGCCATTCAGTCACCAAACAAAAGCAGTTTAACAGAGCATATCATGTGGTTTTAAACAAACATCATGTCAGAGACATTTTAGTAAGTTTGTTAAGCATTTTCTGTGTCCAAATATACTTCCACTGTGAATTCTCTGCTATCTAAATAATGTCTGTATAAATGGTTCAGCTGACTTTTTGAGCTCTAAACCGACAGTTGCTTATATGTGTGTGTGTGTGTGTGTCTTGTGTGTCGGTGTTTGTGTGTATGTGTGTGTGTGGGGGGGGCTGTCAGTAGATTTGTATCTGTGTGCTCTTGTGCCTAATTGCTAGCACACAGGCAGAGAAACGAGGCCTTTTTTCAAAATGAGGAGTTTTTGCTCATCCTCATATCTTCAAGAGAGGATGGCACTTTCAGAGCCTGGAGCTGAGGTAATGCACTACTTAAAGATCAATATCTGAATTGTATAGGTTAGGTCCCAGGCATGTGGCTCACAGTCAGAATGCAGGGTCCTGAATACTACTGGGTTTTGTTCTGATCATCCAATACATTTAATGTGTGGGAGTGTGCCTCACTCACCTGCAAGATGTCCTGGTTGATCGCAGTTTCCATGGCAATAGCTGGCTCTGGAGGTTGGGGCTGGGCTGTCTCCCCGCCGACATGTTCCGACAGTTCTAGAAGTTGCTGGATAACGTCCGTAACCCCCTCGCCGCCCTCTGACCCCCCTGGACCATGACCTGTCGTCTCTGTCTCCTATTGGAGAAGAGGAGGGGGAATGGAAGGAGAAGGAGGGAGGAAAGAAAACAAGGGCCATTGACAAATGGCCAGGACAGGCCATAATCTGAAAGCTGCCTGTGAACCATAAAGATAGCAAAACATTGGGCATTATTGGACTGAATGTTAATTAGTGTCTGTCTGTGTCTGAATCATTGACTCTTCGATATATCATGCATCACACAAACAAAGACAATTACATGCATACAGATGGTGCCTATGTTTACATATACAGTATAAGCCTTTTGGTTGTGTGTGCATGCTGTATGTGAAAGGCAGCATTTAAATATCACTCCATTACAAATAATAATTTGTAATTAATTACCTAATAACTGGTATGCATTATTACAACTGTTGTAGACAAGGTACCCCATCAATTAGAAAATACAGGCTCTTTACTGCATTTTAGACTGCCATGCTTGATTGGTTTAAGACAAAAGAAACATTTTTCAGAGCATAAAAAATGGCAATGGGGCATGGTGAAATGCCAGTTAACAAAATAACCAGTATTGTCATCTACCAGTAGAGAGAAAGATAAATCCTATTTTTTCTAATGAGAAAAAAGAAATAAACCTGAATTTTGACAAACACCAGCCCTTGTAACATCATGAGTATAAGATAAAAGCTACCATCTATCTTGACACTAGGGTTGTTTGAAGTGACTAAAGCAAAGAATCAATTATTTGGCAAATATATGCTTTTTGAGATTTGGCGTAACGTGTACCATTTCCAACTTGTTTCTCTGTACCTGTCACATTTCCATTAAAAGAAAATTAACAGTACTCATCTCAGTCTCAGTAAAAACTGAGTGATAGTGATTTACTTCTTACCACAGGAAAAATATGTATAATTGCAAAAACTAGATTGTAAAATTGTTTTTCTCATATGGCAGTTAGCCAGTAAAATTAATCGAAAAGCCTAATTTTAGATATATATTACCAAAATTGTTTTAAAGTCTAATTACTTATGAAACTAACTGTATATCCAAAGTAGATATATATTCAAAGATGCTGCAGTGAGAAAGGGCACAAACATTTTCTTGTTTTCTATATGCCGCTCTTACCGGAGTGCTAGAGGGGACCTCAATCACAGAGATGTGCATCTTGCTTATGTGGGCATTTAAACTTCCCAGCTTCTTAAATACACAGCTGCAGTCCATGCATGGGAACAGCGCTACCCCTTTAGTCTGTAAGAGAACATAAAAAAAAATACACAAACAAGACATTATCCCTGGCTGCTACGCAAATGTTTTGCCATTTAAGCTCCCCTCGTAAGACCAATTTTTTATCACGAAAAATCCTGAAAATATTGCTTTTTAGGGAAGAAATGTATCAAGATATCATCTCCAGCTTTCACAGTTCCATATAAGAAAGTTAGGGTATTCTTCTGTTAATCTATCTGCACAGGAGTGCAGAACCATGCCCTGTTCAATTGGTAGTACTTAGCTGATGATCCTGCTTTGCCCACTAAGATTTTTATTTATTTTTTATTTTTTTATTTTTTTTTTTTTACAAGGTCTGGGAGATGATAGAGTGAGTACTACCATTTAAACCAAGGCTGATAATGGATCCTCATTTCATACAGTGACTCGCTGAGATTATCATATATCACATATATCACTTATAGACATAAAGATACCGCATTTGGTCTGTTGTTAGTGGTCAGAAGTGTCAAAGTTGTGCATAATGGGTCAGATGTATGGTGATCATTAGTACCTTGTTTCAAGCTCCTCCTAGACATCCTTAAAATTGTGTGACCAGACACTGAAAAATAGTTTTAAAATTGTTCGCCAAGTTTCAAGTGAAGCTAAAACAATGTCAAAAACGTTTTTAGAAAATCTGTGAGAATAAATGTGACAGATTTGTGCCCCTAAAAAAAAAAAACAAGTATGAGGTAAGTTGATTGCTTTTCCATGCAGGACAAAACACAGGTGAAGGGGAGGTTCGCCATCAGTTGGCCTTATTGTTTTACTTGAAGTAGAGAGAGTATGAAAACAGATGAATTCCTGAGTCAATAAAAATGATGGATTTGGAGTATGTTTGTAAGAGTGTGATGTTATATGAAAGAGTTCCAGGTGTTATAATAATAATAGTACATGGCAACTGGGTTAAGAATGAGTGTGCACAGCTATAAAACATATGGGAAAAGATGGACGGACACAGGTGGAAAGTCATTTCAAATGGAGAACAGAACTGTGTTTTCATTTTAGTGTCAATCACAATGTGAGTGCAAAGGACTGTGAAAGAAGAGAAAGAGGTGGAAAAGATTTCATATGAGGAAGCGGTTAAGAGAGTGAAAGTAGATATGACAGGAATGACAAAAAAGATCAGGAAAGAAATCTGGTCGACAGGGGAAGAAGAGGGAGGAGGTGATGATTATTCTGCAGAACACTGACGGATTATGTTATTGTTAGCTGCCATAAAATTTTAACTAGAATTTTTAAGTGTTCTCGCTTATGGTGGTAAGTCCTTGTGCAAAAAAGTTAAAATGTCTTGAAATTTAAATTGTTTGCACATGAGACACATCAGAGTTGTGGATGTTTAAGCAGTTGAATTGTCAGTTAAATTTAAAGCAATGCCAAATCTTATCTTTTGTCGTCTGTGATCAAAGCTTTAAGCTACATGAGACAAGACATTGTCAACAAATAAAACAATTACAGACTTATGGGAAATTAATAGTCTGTACTGCCTTACTGGAGTTTCTTGTATATGGTGTTAATAAACAGTAAAAATTTGAGGAATGTATTTTACAGTATGTTGACTGAATTTTGAGTATCAAAATCAGATACCCTCTCAGGTATAATTTAAGGGTTTAACAAAAATATCACATTAATAATTTTAACAATTTGACTATTTGGCATGTGTGTTTTACTTTTAAAAAATGCAATTTTGCAAAAAAACAAAACAAAAAAAGAAATAAGAAAAAAGAAAAAAACATGATTCTACAAATACAGTTAGGTAAAGAAGTATTTGGTCAGTGACACAATTTTCACAATTTTGCCTCTTCACACCTCCAAAATGAATTTCAGTTGAGGCCATCGGTAAGTGAATGAAGTGTAGACTTTCAGCTCTAATTCATATATTATTACAGCCATTTTTATACATGGTCCCCCATTTTCAGAGGCATTAAAATAATTGAAGAAACAAACATTATTATTCATATACAGATACTTGGAAGAAAATCTATTGGAGTCAATGACTGTCTGAAGTCTGGAACATAGAAATTACCAAATGCTGAGTTTCTTCCCTCGAGATGCTTTGCCAGGTCTTTGCTGCAGCTTCCTGAGGTCAGACACCTGACTTGGCCATTGAAGAATATCCCATTTATTTTCCCTGAGAAGCTCTTGGGTTGCTTTAGCAGTATGTTATGGCTCATTATCCATCTGTACTGTGACGCTCTGTCCCATCAGTTTTGCAGTATTTACTTGAATCTGAGCAGATAGTATAAACCTATACACTTTATGATTCATCCTACTGCTTCCATCAGAAGTCACATTATCAATAAAAACCAGTGACCCAGTTCCAGTGGCAGCCATACATGCCTCTAACACTGCCTCCACCACATCTTACAGATGATCTTCTCTTCCCATCATCCTGGTCCAAGTTAATCTTGGTTTCATCTGTCTAAAGATTCTTGTTTCAGAACTGTTCAGGCTTTTTTAGATGTTTTCTGGTAAAGTCTAATCTGGCCTTTCTGTTCTTGAGTGGTTTGCCTCTTGTGGTAAACTCTCTGTATTTACATTCATGAAGCCATCTCTTGATTGTAGACTTCGACAGTGATATACCTGCCTCCTCAAGAGTTTTCTTGACCTTGCTAGATGTTGTGAAGGATTTTATTCACCAAGGAAAGAATACTGCCATCATCCACTTCAATTGTCTTCCCTGGTCTTCCAGGCTTTTTGGTGTCGCTGAGCTTCCCAGTACATTCCTCCTTTTAAGAATGTACCAAATTATGGAATTGGCCACTCCTAAAGTTTCTGCCATCTGTCTGACAGGTTTGTTTTGTTTTTTCAGCCTAATGATTGTCAGTCAACTATCCAATTATTTTTGAGCATCTGAAAATGAGGAACTTTTTATAAAAGTGGCTGTAAATACTCAACGGTTTATGTGACATTTCTTTGCAACCCACTGAATTAAAGGTGAACTAAAGTCTAGAGTTTCCTATTGGGTTGTTTCATTATAATAAGCTTTTTTAACCATGAAGAGTTGTGCTCGACAGAGGACATTTGTCTCCGTTCCCAGGAAACCCTGGTGTTTTAGGGTTGTTTACTGTAGTCAGTTCAAATTACATTTTCAAAATAAAGAACCAAGATTTTTATTCTCAGGCATCTTTGTACCTTGATTTTGTACATGGTTTTTACCTGCAACATGAACCAAACTAAAGGATTAATCTCTCCTGAGGTCATATATAGCACTATAAACATGTTTAGCATGAAATAATGTGATGACACAGCTCTGCCCTCTTTATTTGAATGAAGCAAATTCTCCTTGCTATTGTCAGCTTCCTTGTTTATCAGATCCCTCACATCTATAGCAGCCAAGGGAAGGAGGCAGCCTGATTTTCTAACAAAAATGATGAAAAATAATAAAGTGCTCCCTCTGTTCCTTAAGTATTTATTTACTTGGATAATGTAATTCCGAGATCCTTATGTGTAGCCTCAATATAAAGTGTTGAATCAACACTTCTGTAAAACAACAAAAACTGAACATTATAACCTTCATGAAGGGAGGATTTATTGTAAGACTGTCATATTAGACTACATTAGCTGTAGCTAAGTGTATGTATTACATTATCTGAAATCACCTGGGATATGTTAAAACAGTAGCATAACTGTGATACAGTATTTTCCACTGATGAATACGGGATGTCACTTATCCTCATTAACAAAACACCAGCCAGCGGCAGTAATTAGGCAGAGTAAAGCTTTGAGCTTATGCTAGTGATGGAAACTGACTATGCGAACAAGCTGATGTTTACCTGACACATTGTTTACCATGTTCACCATTTTAATTTAGGCTGATTGCATGCTAACATTAGCTAATTAGCCCTCAAATCAAAAAGCTGAGACTGATAGGAATATCATTAGTTTTGCATAAACTATTTTTTTAATGCTATTCGATAAGGAACCACGAAGATGACAATTTCAGATTTGTTTTTTATTATTTTCAAAAGCTGCACCTAAACTGGCAAAAACCCAGGTAAAATGATTTATCTGTTGGCACTTTTAATGAACCAGTTTGGTGTGGAGCTAGGTGTGCAAAAACAGAGCATCTCTCCTACTTCAAGGTCTTGTTACTTTTTATGTGAAAATGCACTGGCACTGAGCATTGTGGCATATAAACTGATGAGGGTTGCTTAACAATCAGGCTGCCAGAAAGCTGAGCCTGTCCAGATTGTAGCCATATTATTGGAAGCAGTCATAAACCAGGGGGTACTCCCACCACTAACAAGCCAACCTTTAACTGGCTTTGTAAACAAACCCTAAAAATGGATGTCCAGACACAAAAAAGCATAACATGTCATCATAACTGGAGAGGACTTTGATGTGCACAGTTCTTTCGACCTGTCAAACACGGTTTGGCACGAAGAGGAAGTGACCTCGTGACAGAGGACCATTAGAGACCAAGTTCCAGGCTAAATTATGATGGATAAATCAGAATACTGGCTCAATGCTGTGAAGTACTCACAAAAGAGAAGAACTGAATTAGGAACAAAGATCTGCAATTTCATGTCATTCCTTTTACAACAGACAAACAATATGGCAAGGTGTGTCGCCACATTCAATGTAACAAGCTGTGATCAAGAGGGTCGGCAATTTAGTGTGTGAATGAATGAGGTGCATATAAAGAGAGCTAAATGACTACGATAACAACCAGAATAAAAGAAATTAAAGTGAATTACCAAAACCTGTTAAACAGCATAAAAATATTATATAATTATATATTTAATGTCCATGGTGAACAGCCATATTAGCATTTCAATCGTATGTGCAAGTTTATAACGTGAACTTATTTACCAGCCTTGACTATCTTAAGGCCTTCTAGTTTTTCGGTTTCTTGCTCCTGTTGGTTTATCAAGACAGGAAATATCTTCTCAACCAAACAACAAACACTTGCCTATCAGTGATCATGTCAATTTAAAAGCCTGTGTCAACTTTGAAATGAAATGCTTCGAATTTTTGTTTTCTACAAAAATTTGTATTTTTATGTCAGTAGGTTCTGTAAGTATCATAGTGCTAATTTCAGTTTGATCAGAAACCAACAATGTATCAGTTCTGTATGTACGGAATCTAATTTTTATAAACCATTTAATCTACTGGCAGGACCCTACTGTCACACTTTTCCTTAAGGAAGTGGAGGTGAACGGTGGGTAAAAACATATAAATACAGTGAATTAGATGGTTTCAATTGTTTTCAGTGTCTTTTTTTTCAGCCACCTTAATAATTATCTTAAATCAATCAAGTGCTGTAGCAATGTTGTAATCTGCCTAGTTGCCCTGACCACAAGTCTCTCACAGGCATTTAAAGAAACTTCTGAAATGAAGCTGCATTCAAAACATAATCAATTCTCTTTCACCTGGGGTAATTTGTCACTTGTTTAACAAATAGATAAATAAATAAGATTTTTTAGTGGGATATATGCAAAAGCTCCTCCTGCCCCCTCTCGCCTTACGCAGGTGATAAAAGCTACAGGAATCAAAAGAACTGAGACAGAACATAATCCCCCTGTTGTCGTAACACTGAAAACAAATCAGTAAGATTTATTTCAAAATGTTGCTCAAATCTGAAAGGATTAATGGTGGATTTGAGTAGTAATGGGTTTGTCGTACGTGTCTGTCTCAGTCAGTGTCGGAAACTTTTGGAAATGTAGTTTGGAAGTGTACTTGGAGGCATCGAAATCCTTCTAAACTTAAGGAAAACTAAAACCTTTTATACTGTTACAAAAAAGATGTTTTCGATTTTGGTTGGGTTGTTTTTGGTAGCTGATTTTATTGCTGTAATACCCATCTGCACAACCACAAACGGCATCACATCACACAATTTTCCAAAGCAATATTTGCAGATGGAAAGAGTATCTGAACCTGTAGTACTGGGCTCTTACCTCAGAATGAACTCTCTGAACGTGGGAGTGCAGGTTCCCCTTCTGGGAGAAAGACGCGGGGCAGAACATGCAGAGGTGAGGTTTCTCTCCAGTGTGTCTCACCATGTGAGTCTGCAGCACCACCTTCTGGTTGAAAGCCTTTCCACAATGTGTGCACTTATAGGGCCTCTCGCCTGAAGAAAAAGGGTGAGGTCAAGTCAAACAGAAGATCTTAGCATGCTGGAAAGACTGATGAAAATTTGACACTTTAACAACAACTGTATTTCTAAAATCTAAATTGTTGACTTCAAAATAAAATGAATGAAATGAAAATCTTTTGTACAAAAAGACTATTGAAAGCAGCTTTTGAGGCTAGTTATAGCAGCCGATCAGTAAATTATTTTGACTTTTTTTAGGAAGAAAAGAAAGAGATTTACTTGCAAAAATCTGTTTCAAAGGTTTGTATTTTGCTAAATGTTTCTTTACTGTTTCAAAAAAGTTTACAGCAGTTTAATTCATTTAGCCAGAAAAACTCAGGGCACCTTGGTTGAGTCCATCTTTAGGGCTTTAATTACTCAACAAATCCACTTTTAAGTCGGTTTTATAGTAATTCATCCTGATATATCACTAATTTGTATCAGTATGACAATGGAATCTATCAATCTATCACAATGGCATGAACATAAGGCCATCTCCGGTATTATAATGACTCAAATACAATCCTGTACACTTACCAACTCCTCTGTGAGTCAGAGAGAGTGAGAGCGAGAGAGAGAGAGAATGAGGCATAGTGTGCGTGTGTTTGTGTGTGTGTGTGTGTGTGTGTGTGTGTGTGTGTGTGTGTCTTGCTGTGTGCGCAGTCTCCCTAAGTGACTCTTCATCGCATCAGCTTAAGGGCTTTTTGAGATTCGAAGCACAGAGGAATCAACTCCATCCACTATTACTCATCTAGCCAGCCAGTAAACCAAACAAATTAACATGTGGATGATGTGTAAACAACATGTGGGTGGAAGCTACTGGCCACATTACCTGAACTCGGGCAGCTGAACAACCGCAAAGAAACACAAGAATAGTAGAATTTAAGCAGCTTAATAAAATTCTACCCACATAACATCTCTGCCTGACGGCTGAGTGTTGAACTGAGTTAAGGTGCAAACTTCCTCAGAAATAGAGGGTAAACACAGCAAACTACTCAGGATCAGGTGGCGTTATGTCGTAGGGTCAGATAATTGAACAAAACTTAATCCGACCAGTAAAACCAGTTTATATAGACAAATGTTAGAAATCAGCTACATAATACTGCCTAATCCTAATATCTAATTCAGGAGCTATTAAAAAAAAAAAAATTCCTGCTTCACCGATAACCTACATCCTCAGAACAGCAGGCTATTATTTAGTCCTTACCTATTACAACCTGGTGCAAGTGCACACCGACACCTCAGAAAATAATCCACTTCAGACCCGAGTTTTTTTTGTTGTTTTTTTTACAGTAAATCTTCTAAGAATGAATCACTGATTATGCACTACATCTGAATAACCTAAAAATGTCCTCCCTTTTCAGTCCTTTCCACTCACCTGTGTGTATTCGTATGTGTCGGACAAGCTGGCTGGGCTTTTTGAAAGCCTTTCCACAGTGGTGGCAGCTGTTTGTGAACCCACTGCGATCTATGTTTTTCTTGTAGTTTCTGGAACTAGAGGTGAGCGGCCTGTGGAAGGGGTAAACAGAAAAAAAGTCAAAATGGTTTCATATAACAGCCACTAACAGAGGACCACAGATAACTATCAAGATCAAAGCAATCCAGATTTAGTTATTTAGCTATTTAGTTTTGTTTCATTATGTCCTTGTAGATTCCATTAGTTCTAATACACCTCTAATACACAGATCCCTTTCATGTTTCATAGCAGATTCTGTTCCATGAACCAACGAGGTGCAACCAACAATATGACAGCACAACGAGTTAAAAATAATCAAGGGTTAGAAACATTAAATTAATATCAACTTCGTTGACATTTTCCTTAATAAATGTTCACTGTCCCATTTCAATAAATATACACAAGTTGCAAATCAGTGCTATCAAGGTTCCCCACTCTTGGTTACTTTTATTGTTCTTTAAGGATTTGAACTGAAAGGAAGGCACATTCCCTGGAGTTTTAAATAGATTTACTTTATCATACAAATACTTTTTCAGTTTCAAAGTGCATACAGTAGTGTATTTGTAATGCAGAATATTGTGCCACAGTATACTGTTACATGCCAAATGTGTAAACTACAGATCTGTGGCATTTGACCATCTGAGTTGTTGGGGTATTTTCTGTTCCCCTCGAATGTCTGTAGTAGTGACATATTTTTAGATAGTAAATCATAAAATCAAAAATCATATTTTTAATTTCAACATGTGCAAAATAAACTGTTCTGGAGACAACTTCCTAAGCTTTTCTTTTTATGTTAAAAGGCTGTTTTTTGACCTTGGATCTAATGTTTGCAGCTGTCCTTGTATAGGATTAATTGAGCCCTTTCATAGTTCATATAATTAAAAAACTGCCTTCAATGTTCATTCAATTCATGTGAATGATTAACAATGTACAAAAATCCCATTTTTATTCCATTGAATGACATGACAGACTATGCTTTTAAAAACAAACATATAATTGCAATAGGATGGAGGTGGTTTCTGTAAAATTTGCAATGAAACTTTCTTAACTCTGCCCTCCACATCTACCAACCCACCTAAATGATTTTCACAAGAATGGCATTTAATTTGATTGCTTGATAGTAGCTAGATACATGAAAAATAGATCAGATAACCCTTAACCTCAACATCTCACGTACATGTATCCCTGTTAATTATTTGGGATAAAACTGGCGAAATAAAAACTGACTGTGGAAGCTACAATTCCTGAATATAATTCTCAGAGTTGTACAATTTAGACTGTGAATTGGCTGGAACTATAGTAGTTCCCCTTAGTTCCTTATAATAGCTGTTGGAGTCATGCTTCCCTTTTAACCCCAAGCAGTTTTCCATCTGACTTGTCCAAATGAAATAAATCAATGTCTTAAGACCTGCTTGACCTCAACTTGATGTGAGTCTTTGTGTGCTCCTTGAGGTGTGCAGACGTCTTGAACTCCTTGTCACAGGTTTTGCAGGTGTAGACCTTGATGCCTGACAACTCCTTACGGTGCTCCTCCAAGTGCAGAGAGAGCTGGCTCTGGAGAACGAACTCATCTCCACACTCTGCACAGATCAAATTCTGCAGTGGTGGTCATGAAGTAAAGAAGGGAGACAAAACCCAGAGATTAAGCTCAGTCTTATACACAAGGAATGGAAATCAAAGCGGTTTGACGTTTGATTAATGAGGTGACTAACCTCCTCCTTCTCATGCAGCATTATATGAGATTTGAGGCTGGCGATGCGGGAGAACTTCTTATTGCAAACAGGGCAGGTGAAGTCAGAGGTGGTGTGTGTGGACTTGTGGAGAGTGAGGTTGAACTCCACGTTAAACGTCTGTGGACACTGGTCACATCGATGAGGCTGCAAAGGGAAAAGAAGTTAAGTAACTTAAATAAATAGTGAATCATATGAGTTTCTGAAGTAGCCAAGTATGCTACTTTTACTTACTTAAGCAACTACATTTATTGTGAAGGGAGGTGAGAGAGAAAGGAAGAAGCAGAAAGACAGAAAACAACAGAATATTACCAGACAACTGAAAATAAAATATTTCCCATGCACCAGAAATAGCTCCAATTTTAAATTCCATTTCTATTAGAGGAGCTGACTGACTTAATTTCTGAGTACTTTACATTGAAGTCTGACAGCAACACACACTGACACCAGTGAGTCTGACTCAGATTGGCAGACCCCAAGGCTACTGCTCTTCAGCCTTGATAAAGTGTCAGTGTAAATGAAGATAGCGGCCTTGAAATTAAAATGGCCCAAAACTACAGGTGCAGCTACAAATGAAGAGAGGTTGAGTCCCACTATTTTATTTTAAGACAAAAGACATGGTCAAGAGAGGAGACTAAATCAGAGAAATTAAGTGTTTCCCTTCTTCTAACATTCTTGTTAAGAGCATTGAGCTGAAAACCTCTCTTGAGCCGAGCAAGACAGAGAGACACAGCAAGAGACAGCAAGTGGGTGTATATGGATCTACAAAGGAGAGAAGGCAAAGAAGTGAGTGCTGCTGAAGTTATAAGCAACTGGCAAATTGAGAGAGGAGGATGTACTTAAACACTACAGGATAACTAAACAAATATTCAAACACAAACTGAAAACTAAAACAACTTGTATTCCTCAGCTTGAATTAATGCAAATTTATTCTGTATGTGTACTTTGAAAACATGCATTATTAGAACAATAAACACCTCTTGCACACTGGAAATATAAGCCCCCACACACATCAGTCCAGGTATACTGGCCAAGAGAAGCCAATGAACCAGGCAAACAAAATCATCACACTGCACCTCCTTGATGGGCAGTAACATCCTTCATACACATACAATAAACAGGATCAAAACATGATAAGTATATTTATTATAAAGCTTGATCTGCCTCCAAGAAGGGAAAGAGATTAGCAGCACCAACTGACTTATGTGATGACTCAAGGGGTATCAACGTTTTTAAGTTAGTCAAATATTTTTTCAGGATTTTCGTAAGTAGTACCACATATTATGGGGAGAGGGAATGGAAATTCATAGAGATAGCCACTGAATCCGATTCACTATTATGAGTGAATAACAACTGCAGCAGACTGCGGCTGTGATTCAACATCTAGTAAAATATACAGTACTATTTAAGACTCTTACTGGACACCACAGAGGGAAAACCCCAGCCATGGAGATGGGATATGGGGGGAGTGAGCAACGTCTTGCCTTCTCACTAAAATTTCAGTTTTAGTTCTGCTGTAACTCCTCTACACCACCAAAACTGTTACAGTGACAGCAATGCAGTACAAAAGCAGCAAATTAATGCATTATCCCTGGCTCAGAGGAAATC
This sequence comes from Istiophorus platypterus, assembly GCA_016859345.1. NCBI lineage: Eukaryota > Metazoa > Chordata > Actinopteri > Istiophoriformes > Istiophoridae > Istiophorus > Istiophorus platypterus. The sequence continues at coordinate 20,871,621 of CM029126.1, read as the reverse complement.
CAGTCCAGTGTATTATTACCAACGCAGCCATGCATATATTGTAGTTAAACTTATCAATTCTAACTACTTCATAAGATTAACTACTTATCAAGTACAAGAAGTACACTACTATCAAGTGAGTTTATACACTTTAAGAACTACCAAAAATGTCCCATATGATTTTTCAAGAATCCGTGTATCAGATCGTGCCATTGCAGTTCCACAAAGGATTCCCCCATTCAAACTTAATGAGCAGGGAGCATGTGTTTTTGTGCTACTTTACTTTTCAGAGATGTAACAGATACATCTACAACAGCCCAGCGTCAGGTCTTACTCGGCAGCAGTTTATCTAATCAACTCAACTGAGGCAGTGCTCATTTACATTCTCAATATTAGCAAACACCATGGTTAAGTGTAAACATGTGGCAATACAAAATTGTTTGGCTCTAATGTAAATTTGCATGAGGGTGAGTAAATAACCCCAGATGTGTCCTGAATGAAGGGAATGTCCATCATGCTGCTGGTATTAGCATTTTCCAGAAACTTTGGAAGCAGCTGGCACCAAATACGGTGATTGGCAGACTAAGTAGAGACCTGTGCTTGGACTGCAAAATAACCAACGGCATCTACGACAAGCTTTAAACTTCTTCAATGTGAAAAAAATCATCTGAGCTGAAAAATCCAGGACATCTCCAACATTGACGATATGCTGCTAGTTTACCCCAAATCCAGCCTGTCTCTGGGACATTTTCAACCACTACAGCTACAGTTACAGCAGGTCAGTTATCCTCTTAAGATGATGATGTATGGTGAAAAATTTCCTATACTCCAACAAAATGCTGAATTTTTGTTTTGCTTTGTGAAGCAACAGGTTGAAAACATCACAGATGAAACTTAATGCTCCAGTAAGGGCTCAAATGCGGTCACCTCATATCTTCATTACATCACTCGCTTGTACGAGAGTATCTCCCTGAAGTTCCTGGTTGCTAGGCATGTCAAATACGAACCAAACTAAAGATCAAAAATCCAAAATCCTGAATATCTCCCTCACTGGTATGGTTAACAGCACTGGAAATGCCATTAGGCAATTAGTCAATAAAATCTTTGCCTAAACGATCATGTCTGATATTTAACTTCTATGTCAGAGCACAATGAGAACCACCCTCTAGGTGGCCTTATAAGAGCACCTTAATCTCAACTGCTCCAGTTGAGATTAATCCGGAGAATAACAACAGTGTGGATCGAGTGGGTAAAAATTTGACAAACAGCAATCGGTTGCAGTTCTACTGAGAAATTTGAATGTGAGGAATTGTAAGAAAACAAAATGTGAAAAAGACAAAAGTGCAAGCAGGCCCTGCTCATTTTTCCACCTTTTGATAAAAGTTAAAAAACTGTTGTGTGTGTGTGTGTGTTCACTTTCCTATCATGGTCGACTGCTGTCCCTTTTGTACTTGCCTTATCGTTGATCTCATGTTCGCGGAGATGCTTCTGCAGCTGACTCTCTGTGGTAAAGATTTGACAGCATAATGTGCACTTCTTGTCCTTGAGCTCACCATCGCTGAAACTTTCCGTTTTAGTTTCACTGGGATCTGCATCTAATGAAAAATAGAGAACACAATATCTTCATTAGGTTCAGGCGGTTTTTCCCAGAAAAGAATAGCTGAAGTAGTTGTAGAATAGTGGATCTTCAACCACGCAGTCTCTGTGTTCAGTGGCCTCACTAAAAAATAAATAAATCAAATCTAAAAAACAAATGTTTACATCTGAATTGTGTTTTATACAGTATACTCTACATTATATGACAGTCCTCCCTCAAGTAATTCAAAATAGTGAAAGATGTTGAGATGGCTGCATATCAAGGACATACATTCTAAGACCTGGCATCTGCATTAATTCAGTGTTTCTTGAAGTGAAGTATGGGCACTAAAGGGAGTTTCAGAGCTAGTGGCAATGGACGTCTAACAATGCTGACAATCGAGGCAAATTGTGAAAGTAGCAGTGCTCAACTGAGCTTGCTCAGACTTTCCCCGTATTCAATCTTTTAGACTTGATTGTTTTCACTTGTGAAATCCTTTCATTTTTTCCCCTACATAATGGGAGTTCAAATTAGACTTTCCTACCACCTAGAATATCTGACCTTTAATTTTACTACTACATTTAGCCCATTTTGAACAGCAACACCTCCAAACGTGGGGTCGGCGTGCATGATTCGGGGTTTGCAGGGAAAAATAAATGAATATACACGTAAATATTTATATGTATTTTAATTCGGGGGGAATTCAGAGAGGGACGAATGAAAGCATGGACAGTAACTATCATGTCTTTTAGGTCCCCTGTCTTTCAGCTTGCTTACACGTGGCCTTTGGGTGAAGAAGAATTAGATCGAGGTTATGCCACGTCACGTTTGTCCGTGCACCTGCTCAGGTGTTCAGGGTTTTACTTCGGGCGTCTGGTGTCCAACAGATCGGTTTCACACGCCCGGCTCGGCCGTCACGTCTGCAGACGACTGCGAGACAGCGTGCGGTCGGTTCACAGGACTCGAACCCAGTGAGATGTTTCTATGTGATGTCAAGCGCTTCTTCTATTTGCCAACTGGGCTGGTTGGCGACCCATCGACTGAATCACGTGGTAACGCAGCCCTTTAAGTTATCCGACTCGGGGGCTCGGTGGAAACCGAGATAAACACCGCGTTCCGATGTTTGCATCGACGCGCCAGCAAACCGGGTCCGACCCGGCAGCGCGGCTCGGCGCTCCCTGGGGTCGCGTCCCCTCGGGTGTGCGGCGACTTGTCGCGACCCGTCGGCATCCGGAGAGCCTCGCTGCCGCCGCCGCCGCCGCTTCGCGGGATCAAAATAACAATGGCCAACATTTCAAGCGTGTTAGCCCCGGAGCTAGCGGTAGCAGGGGGAGCTAGTTAGCGACGGCTAACAGCGAGTCACTAATAAACGCGCGTTGGGTGTAAACAGCGGACATTAACCAGCGTTACGCGGCGCCGCGGCTCTTCCCCGCACGGACACCAATTTAGACTGGAAGCCAATAAGAAGCGGCACCGAAATGTTATTAATATCATTCCGCCTCAATCACTCCTTCGCCGCACAAAGCAAAGCCCACCCGCAATACTATATCCGGGGACTATATACACTACATTGAAGTGTTATTATATGCGCCGCGGAGATGTTTGACCAATAAATAGCAGGATATTTGGATAGCCCACCATCTGTATTTTTTATTCGTTGCATTTTGGTACTTGTTACCTGTTCCGTCGCTGCTTTTAACTCTCAGTTTGCGAGGCCGGCCCCGCGGCATAGTTCCAGTACTCAGGGCGGGTGTGCTGTGAACGCTCTGCTTTTTCAAAATGGCGACTCGGTCGTACGCGGGCAGCGGCGTACGAGCGAGGCCGCACGGCCGCGCGGAGCAGGGCGACATCTACCGTCCGCCCCGGGGATCACAGGGGCCGGCGGCCGCCTCCGCCCGATGCGGGAGGGAGGCGCGGTGCGATGGCGGATAAATAAATAAATGAATATTCACGGTGTGCGCACCTCCGAGGTGTATGTCAGGTCAACTCCTATCGTTTTGCGCTTTTTTGTCGTCCTCAAATGATGTGATCAAATCCGTTTTAACCGCTTCACTGTATAAACACAAGTGGGGAACGTCTAAATGCGTATACATTTTGTTATCTGGTGAGAAATAGTCTAGATGGCACCTGTGACTATAAGGCCTGTAGCTGTAAGCTGCACTGTGAACCCTCAGGGCGCTGAAGCAGGGAGTTAGATGAAAGGCCCTAAAGGTAAAGGCGTTATATAACCCGCTCTGTCTACTTTATGCTGTATACAAATGAATGCATTTTTGTTGAACCAGAGAATTACTAGGAGGGAAAAGCTTTCTAGCTGTTTAATTCGACAACAAGCTGTCCAAAGTAAATAAAGTTTGGAAAGGTCAACAGAGGAAATATTTAGTTCTAGTGTTTTCCAAAATTAGCGATAATCAGTCAAACTTTTGACTGATGATTGATACCCTAATGGAAAATAACTATAATGGGATAATTGTTACACAAAACTTTAGAATCGCTGAACAGAATCCTACAGAAAATCTATTCAGTCAAAGTAAATTATCCTGAGTATTACAAACGCAGTAAGCTAAAATTCCCAAGAGGAATATTATAGTTCTCATTCTAGAGGAGAGAAAACACAACAAAGTATATGAAACCCAGTATCGATTGCCGGTGACGTATAAAGTACCTGTAGAGATATTACTGGAATATTACCAATACCATATGAAATAAAAATGCCTTAAAGTACTGTATGATAAGGCAACTATAAACTAATCCATGACATATTTTAAGTCTCTTAGGAGTATCAGACATAAAAATATCATAAAGTGTGGTAACAACTGAGTGCCATAGACAATATCATATTGATTTTCCAACAGGGTGTGAGGCATGTTGTAAAATGTCTTTACTGTCACCAGCAGAGGGAGGCAATTAGTTATGAATGGCTTCGGTCATTTATGGGCCAATAATCCTGGAGATTCCAACAAGTTGACTGTGCTGTTGAAATGGGATTGGTCCTGTTTAGGAGTGTGTTACTGATCTCAGCTGCCTTTGAAATGTGTGTTTCATTCAGACCTCCTCTGAATCTGAATCAGTTAATGATTCCCAGCAAACTGCTTGTATTTATTTGAATACTGAACACTACGGAGCAGAGCTGTGTAATATAATAAAGGAAGAGGAAGAGAGTATGAATGTCCAGGGTGATTGAAACCACACACATCATGTATTTATTTGTGTAGATTAATTAAGGTGGTTTATTTTTTGGAAAAAAACAATATTTCTCAAAGGGTTCGATCTCGTCAATGCTTAGAAAAAGAAAGTCAGGTCATTTGTATTAGTGGTTTTTTTTTTCTCATTAGAAAAACATTTACTGTAGAAAAAAATCAGTCTGGCATATTTATAGAAGGATATAGAGAAATTTTAAAAAAATTGTGTCTACTCTAAAATATTATGCTTTACAGATAAGCTATAGTATCGGCATGTTCGACGGGTTGTAGTATTATCGTCCACTCCTTTCTAATTACCATTAGATGCAATTGTTCCCATTGTTCTACAATATAATCTGCTGATACAATTGTTGGGCTAGAAATTAGATAATCGACCTCCTTATTCCATTCAGACGACGGAGTCAGATTCCACATGCTAAACAACACGTTCCCTTTAGTAGCTCCCTGTAAAGTGTGTGTAGTGTTAACAGTGGTGAGTAGTATAGACACAGAATCAAAACAGTTTCTGTCTGGTTTACAGTAAAAAGAAAAAAGTATTACAAGGAACAGTCACCATGTCTGAACAAAGAAATAATGTGCCACCAAAACTAAACTGTTTGACCTCTTAAAACTGTTGTGAAATTCCACATATTCACAAACACAGACCAGGATTATGTGCAATTTTAGCGCACTATAACCATAAATAGATCCTCATCTGTTTCATGGATGTATCTTTAGCGGGATGTAAATCATACTGTATATGCGCCTGATTGCCTCAGCAACATTTTTTCCCTGGGATAGGCCTACAGGTGGAAAGTCATGACTCTCTGCTGTATAGTTCTTTGTTTCCAAAAACGGGAAGTCAGCCCCTTGACTTTTGGAGAATAAGCAGCCAACCAAGTACATGTTCATTGTGTAAGAACATCTGTTCCTGCCAGGCCACCAGTTACTCTGCTTGTCCCCTTACGGCTGCACAGGCCACTGATCTCACCACTGAAAACAAAACATAAACAAAAAAAAAACAAAAGACTGGACATCATTCTGACCTTGTGGGATCGTCCACGCCCCTCCTTCCTCCCTCTCCTTTTTTTATTTTGCGCTGCGGTCTGCTCTCCTTCCTCTCACTGCAGTCAAGAGGAGAGTGATCAATCATTAAAATTGTCATGGGCTCTGGGAGTCAGATTGTCAGGAAACCCACCTCTCCAGGAGACATGCTAAAGTCATGTTGTAAAAAACATGCTGAGAGGGGAAAGAGAGTGAGGGAGCTGCTGTTGTTGAGTCCTATCTCTAGCCTTGTCATTCATTCTAACAAGCCTAACCAACAACACTGGCATGAATGATACTGGCTGCACTTCTCCTCAGACTAGGCTAGACATGAGTCAGACTGGAAAATACGGTGCTTGTTTGCAGCACTGTGCAGATGAGGTATATAGTGAAAAATCATTTTTCACTATAAAAAAATCATAGTTAAAAATGTATTCCTTGATTTTTTTTTTTTAGAAATAAAAATCCTAAACTACAATTTTATGATATCAGATAATCCACAGTGAGAATAGAAACATCAACTGACTGAAGTGGCTTTTTGCTGATTTGGACTTGTATATTTTCCCTTTCAAACTAGGACATTGTTGTCTGCAGATTCACCACCACTTTGCACAGAGGCAGACAAAGACTAAGTCAGACTCCCGTCTCAAACAAAGGATAAATTCAGACCCAATATTCTCCATATGTAGCACGAGGCTGGGCTGTAAATTCCTTGATGGAGGAGGAGGAGGGGGAGTGACAGGTCTTACAATGACCCTTGGAATGACCTTGTTCAGTAACATTTCACATCCTGCCAGTGTTTCCTCTCCCAGGTGTGGCAGAGTCTCCCCCTGCACTGTCAGAGAGCACCGTTCGGATCCATGAAACCAATCATTCTTCAGCATCATGGAAACTGCATCTGACAGTCGTGGTCGCCATAGGTGTCCTCCCCTGTGACCATCGTCAACAGGGGACCAGGGAGGTAAGGCCATGCTCAGCAACACTCTCTGGACTGCTGGCTCCCTGCTTTGGCTAAGAAGCTTTCACACATGCAAAAGGATTTTTATGTTTTACTGTGGAAATTCAAAACAATATAAAACAACAGAAGCCCTTGAGACAGAAAAATATAGAATATTAATTCAGAAAAATTTATATATGTAACCTCATAGTCAGTGATTAAAACACTACAATTGATATGAACTTAAATGAGTTGTTTCTCATTAGCAGAGCATAGAGGGTAAGAAAAAAGGGAAACAATAAGTGTGATATGAGAACATACCTGTAACTGAAATATAAGCAGTAAAAAAGCTAATGTCAACTTGTAATATTTGCATTATACAGTCAATTTTGGTGATAGCATTAGATATAAATACAGATGTCTCAGTACGCAGATGTGTGTTGTAATTTTTTCACACACACAGAGCTCAAAATAAATTCAAATTAACACTGTTAGATGTGACAGAGTTGGTTTAATAGCCATTGGATTGTATTTCACCCTCCCATTGTTCCACATTAGTTTGTCTCTGCCTACCTTTGTCTTTTGTCTTGTGCAATTCTCTGACAGCATACTGTGCAGAGGGATGTGGAGATAAGGGACTTGTTTCTGCATATCTACCATTTAGCCTCCCACTGGGTGTTAGAGGGAAGGAGGGAGACAGGGAGAGAGTCGAGGTAAAAGAAGGAGAAAGCAGTATGTGCACACAGTACTACAAACTAAACCTGAGCTGCTCTAAAATAAAGCCCAATTCACAGTGAGCTGTGCTTGAAAGATGAAATAGCATTGCAGGAGTGTTTTGTAATCAATAATGCATGGCTGTCCATCTTCGGAAAAGAGAAAGCCCCTCCAAACACACCAGAGGCATCAGACACTCTTCATTTCATGCTGAAGGTCAGCAGAGCAGCATGGACATCCCTGCAGTACATAATACAAGGAAGTAAACACATACAGAAAAAGCATTTTTACAATTGCTCCTTCTATTTATAGATATGTGTTCATGTACTGTCAAGAAGGGTAAATTTTAATAGCTGAGTGTTTTCAGGTAAAGTGCTGCAATGTAATCACAGTTGTTCCAAGCTGATCGTATAATTTAATCGCTACTATAATGTAATATTTTCACTAACAAGTTTAGATGATAATATGGGTCATGCCTTTAGATTACAGCCCACAAGTTATAGTGTATAATATTTTGTATACACAGGATACCAAGGAAATACTTGGTAAAGTTCAGGAAACCAGGGGGTAACATGGGGGGTACCTAGAACTAAATGATGCTGTGAGTACTTGTCTTCACTTTCCTACTGCATATTGACTAATACAAAGTATAAACAGGGTACTAGCATACCTACCCCATATGTCCTTTCACAGCAGCTATGTCATGTAAAGGAGCAAACTATATGTGGAATTTAAATTTAATGTATAACAAACAAACAAACAAACAAAAAGCCTAATGATGAACTTTACTATAACAATTTAATAACACAATAATTACAACGAAAAACTCTTGAACAATGATCACTATATTTTTAATATTTTAATTTTATCATTTTAAAAACATAAACATAACCTATAAAACTATAAACTATTTTCTAGTTAAAGTTATAAAGGCACACCTTTCTCCCCAGTCAAAGTCCGATGTTGTTTTCCAAGAAAATACATTAAAATCATTAAAACTATATTATTCTTCCCTTTAATCTTCCCTTTTACTTTTATATAGGTACCTAATAGGTATTTTATTGATACCCTATATAAACTAAATCATACACAGTAATTTTTGAACTATAATCTGAAGTGTTATCGGAAGAGTTTATTATCATCTCCTCCTAATTATTATTTCAACCTATTTTGATGACTCTATTTGATGACTATATTAGCATATATTGTGACCTCATCCTTGCATGCAACAGTTTTATCACTGCCCATCTGTTCGGTCCAGATTATGGTTAAATATTAATCCGTCTCCATCCTTACTGCATTATGACAGAATGCTCATCACCTGCTTGAGAGCCATTGTCTGTATCGATTTCCTCCTAGCTTCCGCACATCTGGATGTTAAATTATTCTGACCACAGCACAGCCTCTCCTCTCCTCAGCACTATAAATACTAACATTCATGCACACACCCATAAAACCCCCAACCTCACATATTGTTTGTACAAACAACATTATAGTGCATACTCATCTAGGACTGCCTGAAAGTAAAGCACATATAGACATACAGTAAATGCAAACAGAACCCTACCCCACACACACACACACATACACACACCTTTAAGTCACTCATACAGAGTGCATGAAATTTGTAGTCATAGTTGCATACTCAATATATAGATAATCAGAGGCATTTTCGCACACGTGCACACCTGTATGCACACACATGCTTGCACCCACACTATTTGCCTGTAAAAGCTGAAGCACTGAGCTAATGCTCATGCACTGAGGATGACACATAAGGATAATCAGCTTCCTTTCACGTGAAGCTGTGGGCCCATGACAGCTCAGATCAATTAGACACCATTAAAGGCTGGCCCCAGAACAGCCATGGAGACTTCCTAATGTCTTCTTTTTCCCTCTGTATGGTGCTAACAAAATCCAGCTTCTCCCTCGCCCAAACCTAATTACAGGTAGAGATGCACTGTGTGAGATGAAAAGCTGGGAGACGCTTTGATGGATGGTGGGCCCCTGCAAAACAGAGCAAACAGGTAATTAACATGACAATAGGGGCAAGGCAGGAGTCTCATACAAAGACACAAGGGTGGTGGTGGTGGGTACAGAGGTGTGCATATGTGTATTATGTGAGCTCGTTTGAGGGGACAAAGACTCCAAAGTGAATAAATAAAGAAGGCTGAGGAAGAAATTTGAAAACTTTGATGTGTTGTGACATCCTTGTTGTGTGCTATTGTGAAGTGGAATAGTTAAGTCCTACACAGTCCTGCAGGGAGTGACCAGTCCCCTAATGGAGGTGTTGAAACCTTGTGCAGAGATAAATAATTTATTCTTCAACAAAGTATACCTCATTAATTTTTCATAACAGCATATTTATGGGTGAATCACAAAGATACGATAGCTGTATCAGTTTAAATTGCAAGGTGTATGTCCCAGGAGCTACTGTGCTTCTTCAAATAATGTATAGATCTGACCAAACTATTTCCCAGTCTCTCATTTCTGTGTCATTTGACAAGCTGATCTCAAAGAGAATGTGACACATTTAAACATAAACCATTAACGTTATGTGTTTAAATGTCTTGTTAAGATAGAGACCATACTAAAAAGGTGAACTGAAAGCAACAGCATGCACCTTCCACTTATATCTTGTGGCTCATGAGTATAAAAAGCACACTTCTTAAGCAGAGAGCATGCTTGGGGAATTCCATACAATGGTAAATGGCACTATCAGATGATTCTTCTTCAAACAAAGTGTTCCACTTTTGTCAGGGTTTCTCTGTTAGGATGGCAAGAATTACCTGGAAGCCAGTTTGTTAGGTAACTATTTCATATTATCATATCAACTGATTTAGACCCCTTTGATATAAAGCAAACTCAGAGCTACATTCAAACATAATGTAGAATTTTGTGTAATTTTAAAAATGGGTTGTCCTCTGAGCTTTCCTTCTCGGCAGCACCAAACCCTAAAAACCATAGGAATTGTTTCAGTGTGACAGAGACAGCATCTTAGAAAGTATTTACAGCAGCACTTCTGACAGTCAACCATAACTTCCTGTTAGAGCAGCAACTCTAAAGACCTCTGACATTATGCTGTAGAGAGACTCTGAAGGCTTGAACATACAGAACTGTGTGTTTTTGATTCCAGTGAAACACAGCGTAGACACAATGGACCTCTGGGATTAATCTTAAACTGTAACGGTCTGTTTAGTCAGCATATTGTATGTGATGAAAAAAAAAAACTGTCCGTGTCTGTTTCTGTAGTGACTGTATAGTATGTAGAGTGAAAGTAAAAAAAGGTATGAATCAACCAACAGTTACACATTCAGTCATTTTTGACAACTAGCAATGTTCTGAAAGTGGGTGGTTGCATATATTTAATCATACAATTAAATTTGCAAGGCTTGTCTACCAGCCAAAGTGCTAAAAAAAAAGCACAAAGCACTGTCAATGCGAGATATCTCTTCCTACAAGGCATGTACCATAAGCAAGCATAATTTTTTTGGCCAGCTCAGTTGTGGAAGAAGTAGTCAGATCTACTCTATAATAGATACTATATAAAAAGTAAAGGTTCTGCCCTCAAAATCCTACTTAAGTGAAAGTACATTTGTATTATCAGCAAAATGCACTTTAAGTATGACAACTCAAAGTACTGGTGCTATGGTCAGTTGACCCTGTGACTGATTTTCTAGATTTCTAATATTGATACATTAAAATATAAGTACTATTGTAGCTGGTAGTTCAGTGAAGTTCCAAACTAGGGGCCGAGCCCATCCAGAGGATCACAGTGAAATAAAAATTATGCTGCAAAGGTTTGTGCTACCTTCTCAGACTCTCCTATAATGTCTGGTTTTTCATTTTTTTTTATTTATATATTTAGGTAAAATGCTAGATAAATTTCCCTCTTTGGATCTCACACTATAAAGTTTGTTGGGGAAAATGATCTTTGGTTGAAGTTGACCTGACTGCTTAGTATTTTTAATTGCTGATATTTAATGTACTTCCATAAGTGTAAGAATGGCAGTTTTGTTTTCATAGGTAATGAATCTACAGAACAGAGACTAAAGTCATTGCTGGTATTTGATTACATTCTATTGTTTGTATTGGTATTTTTGATTCTTTTTGTTGAATAACCTACAGTCAACATATTAAAAGGTGTTGTATTTGAATGATTATTTCATTATTTTAATTTATTATTTATTTTCTATCTATATAAAGAGAGACTGGAAATAATGACAGATTGAGGGGGGTTTGATATTAATCGGGGACTCTCAGCTGGAAATAGAACTGAAATAGAAATAGAAATAGAATATTGAGATTATTGAGGTGTGCCTAAATCAATCTGATAAAATGTTAAAATAGATATTGGCAAGATAAAAGATAGCGAATAAACAGATATTTTAATGCGTAACTTCTTAATTTTATTTCTGTCTTTACCATTTAAGGCTCCCCTTTGATTAAACTAAAAATCATTTAAGTGCAAACAGAATGGAATTGTCAAGTGCAAATGGGTTCCCCATATATTTTAAACTTTAACAGAACATTTCAGCCGCTTGATATTATTATTAGCTGAGGGGTCTTGACTGCAAAAGCCTGGTCTCCTTCAGATTTGAGCTGGGACTTAGGAAGAGGCAGAGGAGTTCTTGCCTGAGGATCTGAGGCTGCGCCCTGTCCTTTAGGGGAGCAGTAACTCAGCAACATAACTGGATGTTAAACCATGGAGTGCTTTAAAAGAACAGAATTAAAAAAATTAATAAAAATCCTCTTATCAATTCTACAGCTGACCCCCTGTACCCACTGAAGATGTGGGTGAGTGAAATTATCTTGATTTCTAGGATTTGTTAAAAGCCAAGCAGCTGCATTTTTCACAAGCTGAATATAAGGGATCATGTTTTGGCTCAACTTGTAATACTATGAATTACAATTATGTAGACAAGATGAAATGAAAACATATATGAGCTTCTCAACATCAGGTCAGGGGAGAAAAGACCTGATTTTTGTTATGCTTCTCAGCTGATAAAACATCAGAAATCTGGCAGGCACAACATCTAGAGGACTTTGGCAGTTGTGTCCTTTAAAGTGCACAATGATATTTTCGTGATGTTTTGGCCTTATTTTTGGCGATGTACAATTGAAAATTTAACAGTACCAAAAAGTATCTTTTTGAAAATCTAACAATAAAATGTATTTGCCACAGGACAGACTGCAATGAGAGATATTCTACGTAATGTGTTTTCTTTGTTTGGTTGTTTTCTTTTTTACCTCTGAAAGGTTGACGTCTTTGTCACCCTTTCAGAAGTTTGATTTTGGATATGACTGAGACTTTTAAAAATAGAGCATGCAATGTGAAATATTGTTTTGTAGATAAAAATTTTAGCCACTGCCCATCTGCTTAAACTACATTCAAACCCAAACACTCAAGAAAATGCTGTAAAACTCGTGCTTGATGGCTCATCACATGATTGAAACACACAGTAATTCCCAGTCTATGGCAGAAACGTTCCTGTGGGATTAGTGTTGTGGACAAGACTCTTTTGTTTTGGATTTCAGTCTAACATTCTTTGTGCTCTCAGATCATTTCACAATTACAAAACTGCTTCCTGTTCAGCCACTAGAAACTCTAAATGTAATCAGCCCATTCACACTGGCCTGCCTCTATTATTTTAAACATATCTCATTATTCAATTAAAAGCAAAAAAAGAAAGCAAATAGCACTGCACACCACAAACTGCCTTTTCATCAAAGTAAATATTACTGCTACACATTCAAGCTGATAGTAATTAAGCAATAATAACCATGCATCTATAGCCAAGCTATATGCCTAGTTAGTACAATACAGTTGTGTATCAGAGAAAGGGGTGTGAATGAGAGACTTGCAAATGCTTTCAAAAGGGACGCTCTGAAACTTCCAATGCACATTTGTCATGCCTTTAAGTGATTTACAAATGAGAGGCATGCAGGCTTTGTGAGGGAGATGGAAAGAGGAGTTTTTCAGTGAGGAGCTTTTTTGTGTCCCTGCCTACCCACAGCATATAGATGGAGCTGGAAATTGTGTTTGTGCGTCATCCATGGTCATTAAACTAGGAGACACACCAGAGCCACTTGTAGTATGGTGATGAAGGGGAGAAAGGAAAAAAGGAGATGATAGTTATGATGGAGATGATGTTTTCCTCAGTGTTTTTTATTCATTATTTATCATATGTTCATTTTATTCCACTGACATCCCACCCACTCATTCCCATGCGCACATGCACAGACAGACACAGAAACAGACACACACTCACTCTTTTACTCTCTCAGGCGCATACACACATGCTCCACCACCACACAATAGTAGTATAAATTATCTCAAGTAAACACATCCACTCCCAGTCAGTGGCAATGTCTCACAGACTTTTGACTCAGGTATTATGACTTTAGCTCAGTGTGCATGGGCGGCTTGTTATAGCCAGCCAGCCCTTGAACAAAGATGAGAGGGAAGAGAAAAAAAGACAGAGGGAGGAGGGACAATCTAAAAAGCCACCCATCCCCCCACTTGCTAGAAAAAAATGCATGTCTTGCCATGATTTCCTCCTTCACCTTCCTATATGAGACCTGTGTGTTTTTCAAGTTTAACTTTCCAAATTTAAGTCTTCAAGATAATGTGAACCACTCTAATTAATCCTGATTTTTGTGTATTAATGGCATTGACTTGAATAATTAGTTGCCAACATTGCTGCTTGAGGCAACAGGTTTCTGTGTGTATAAGCAGCTTTAATATGCTGATCAACTTTGATAAATGTTTCAGTGTGATTCTATGCAAATATCCAGTTAATATGTGCACACTTCTTTTGGAATGAGGTCATAAACTCACACATTTCAATGTCAGCTGTTTTAAACATGGCTTCTGTAAGAGCTATTGTTACTGGCTGGAGCTGTGTGTGTGTGTGTGTGGGCTATCCAGGCTTTACTTTGCAGAAAGGACTGGGGGTGGGTAGGGTGTTGTGAAGTTGGGATGCTGCTGGTGCCCCACCCTCCACACACAATCATCAGTTAAGTAATGTAAAACTTAGATAGGGCTAATTGCAAAGTCGGTCTGAGTACTCGGGGAAGTACAAGTAACAGCTTTCTGTGGCATAAGTAGGAAAGTCAACACACAGTTGCGTAAACAAACATGCCAATTAATTAGCAAGGCCAAGATAAGTGGAGGGCAACACAAAACGTGTGTGTGGATGTGTATTTTATGTGCTGCAAAACAACAATTTGTGAAGATTCACAATTGTGGATAAATGCATAGAAACTTTGTGTACACTGTCCATAAAGCTGGTAAATGTTAATGTATTAAATATGACAATAGTAATGTTGGAAGAAGTGCTCGGATCCTTTACTTAAGCAAAATTACTAATACAGCAATTTGAAAAACTCCATTACAATTAAAAGTTTTATTATAAAAATGTAAAAAGCACTGAAGCTAAATTCACTCGAAGTATAAGAAGGAGTTGTGAGATGACTAATGGGAAAGGAAAGACGGAAAAACTTAAGATTTGTGAAACAAATTTGTCGTGATTTTTCAGACTGTTTCTCATCTTTGTTTTGGGTGGGAATCCTCATAGTAATTTGAAATGTGACAAGGGGCTCCATCAAAGAACTGTTTTTTTTAAGAGGTCATAAGTAAAAAAAGGTTGAGAATCACTGGTTTAATTTTTAACAAAATATTTCATATTATGATATTTTATTTTAATTTATTTTTTTCCTTTTTATACAGGTGTATGAGTGAAAGGGGACAACAGCTCATTGGGAGTGTTACAACATATGTGAAAACAAGTATCTATGCACAAAGTCTGATAAAATACCTTGAGTCAGGTCACATCAGTCAGCACATTTTTTTTACTTGTTTACTTTTTTTTTTAGAAACATGATGCTAAGTCGGTAGAATACTCTTTTAATGTGAAGGGTATCATAGATAAATGAAGAGTACAAAACTACCCTCTGACATTTAAGAAAGTAGAAGTATAAAGCAACACAAATTTGATACCCCAGGTAGAGTACAGGTGCTTCAAAGCTGTACTGAAGTACAGCATGAATGTACTATGTATTGATTATGCAAAAATCGAGGCAGTCCAGCAATGTATGCAGGTGTCTAAGCAAAAACTATTGTACAGCAAGTGATTAACTCCTTCTGCCAAAGAGGAGCTAATAACTGAAAATCACCTGTTGTAGTCCTTGGTTAGAATGACAGCTTTCATACACTTCGCCTTGCGTCACACTAAAGTACTTGCATTTCACTCATCATTGACTTCTGATTCCCAAACTGGTAGATGGAGATTTGATTTATGAGACATCTGAGTCTTTCTTTTAGATTCATTTTGATTTTTTTTGTACCATTTTCATATAAGGCCAACCTAATATTGGGTTCATAAGTTGTAACAAATAGTTTAATTAATAGTTTATTGTTCACTGAGGCTGTATAGATCAGTTGTGATCTATTAATAAGAACAATGTTTGGTAGGTATGAAAAATATCAGCTTTTATCGATTCTATCATTTTATAAAAATGAAGATGTTGATATTCCTTTTTGTAAATGCTCATAAGTTTCAGGCTTTCTAAAAACGCATCAAGTATACAGTTATAACATTTAATAAATAATCAAGGAAGGGTTTTAATCATCAAGTCTGAAGTTGTAGCTGTTTATCAGGGATTTTGTTCTGAATCATCCTTAGCCTATAGTTTTCACAACTTGGAAACTTAAAAATGGTTCTTATTAATACCTTATGACAGATATAGAAAAGAATGGTGATTCCATTTACCAACCATTAATAAAGCAATTAATTACAGCTTATAAAGGCTTTATGTGGGGGGGGGCTCATAAAAAAAAAAAATTAAACCACAAGTAGTAGTGATTGTAATACTGTAATTTTTCCAACAGGGGAGGGAGATGCATGTGGGTGTAGGTATCATGGTGAGTGAGAGGGATGAGGGGAGAGTTAGGTGAGTGACGGTGTAAGCAGGTTTTAGATAAAGCACAATTTCAGATTTTGTATGTGTCTGCAATGCAGTAATAAGGGGCCTGAACTCCATAGCTCCCCCAGCTGAAATCATGTTTCATGCATTGTCAGTAGAGCTCGAAGATGGACTCAAAATGGTGACAGTTGGAAGTCAACTACTCAAGACAGTGGGTTTGCTTGAAAGCTGCCAACCCCCCCCCCAAAAAAAAAAACAGGCTTTTCATTCAACATCTTTAGGAGCAATGCTAATACTTTTATATTTTGGCATGTTTAAAACATTTTCTGGCATCAGATAATTTAATGCAACCTTCCCAGAAATTGTAATTTCCAAAACAAATTATTTTAAAATGATAAAATGTTAAAAAATGTTTTAACAGAGGTAAATATAATTTAAAATTAAAAAGATTTTGACTTATGGGTCTTGGGGTTCAAATTGGTTATAAACAAAGCATTACTGTACATTGTAACCTAAATTACTGGAACCCAATTAGGGCAGCAAAGAAGGATATTAATGTGCAATATAAAGCATACTTCAAAATAGATTGTTGGTATTGGATATTGTTCCTCTTAGCATTTTGTGGAACTCAGCAATGTGTGAAATTGATTATAAATTTACTCTTATAGCTGGTTTACTGTAACTGTATGGTCCCATATGGTCCCAGGGTTTTTTTATTTAAAGTCAAAGTAGGTTGTAGATTTTGAGTGGATTACCGATCTGTAAAGGATTCAAATCTTTTAAGCATCATGAAGAAGATATCAACTCTCAGGAAAAAAAAATCTAATCATGTCAAAAATCTTTCTTTTAAAAAAAAGTAACAATTACGTTGTCAGAAATTGTCATTTTCATAGAATCTCTAAATGCTAATTTTCTGCTACAGAAAAGTTATAAACATTAATTTTTGAGGCATGGAAATGTTCTGGTATGGAAGTTTGAAATAAATGATGTGTTTGCATACGAGAATAAAACTGCATCATCCCTTGATAGGCGGTCACCGGAATATTTTCTTGTATATGGATTGCCTGAAATTTAAAAAACCATAACCACTGATCCGTGCGACATTTCTGTCTCCCCATTACCCTAAACTCACAACGTAACACACACACCTGCGCACACATAAACATGGTGAAAATGCCACTCATTTTTGGGTTGCAAACAAATTTTTGCATGAGCCTAGTTGAACATTTGCACCACATAATGTGATGTAAGAAGAAACTGTTTTTCAAAAAATAGCCTATTTTTATGCCCTGCCCTCACATGTTTTTAAATGTTGTACTTCATAGCAGACGCCAAACCAGAGAGTGCATATTTGAAAACCCATGAATGACTGAATATTTACTAAAATAGAGCAAGAACAGAAACAAAAGAGCAAGAAATGACATGTTTTTTAAAGCCTAGACTCTAGTGAGTTAGTTTCCTAGCCAGCGTACCATCTAAAATGATTACTGTTTGGCTAATAAGAGGTAATTTCCCTTTATGTTATAAAGTTATCACTCACACTTTTATTACCTGTTGTATTCAAATTCCGTTTGTTTTTTTATGATTCCGGGAACTAAAGTTCTCTGACACATATACCTTTAATTTAACTAATGATGTTGAATTCTCCCAAAAAACAGTTTGTGTAACTAAAACCTTGGAGTGAAGAGAGTGGCATATTTAACTGCCTTGTTATGGGATCCCATGGACACATTTCAACAACTAGTGCATTTACCGCTGATTAGAGAGCACACTAAACTGGAGTAATAGAGCCTCATGCCAGACAATAATGTGAGTTAAGTCCTTAAGGGCAAGGAGCTGCAGAGATAGCCAAACAAAAGATAATCAATATCATATGGTGTGTCGCCTGGAGTCTAGACCAGCCTCTCACTGGCATACTCACCACATGCCTCTGAGCAGTTGTCTACCGCCAGATTCAATGTCAGACACAATGTCAAATAGGCAACACGTCCAGGGCAACATGTTAATTAAAAGATCATCATAGAAATAAACATAGTGGCAATATGGCAGCTTTCAACACAAGTTATCACTGTGGATGTTAAAAAGAAATTTGGTGGAATTACAAAAGGAGGCATTACTTAAATACTTACCAGCAGATTTGAACCTTCTTTCGGAAAAAAAAAAAAATTGAAGGATGTTCAAGAACAATTTTGCTAATTATATATTTAGAAAAGAAAAAGTCTGCAAAAAACAGTTTGGTAGGCTTGATTTACCTTCTGAGATTAGTGGAAGCCTTACAATGTGAAGTCAGTAAAAAGGATGTTATTCTTGGATTTTTATAATAGTACCATTGAAGACATATGCATGAATACAGGCAGCATAATAATGGTGGCTTCAAATTGCATCACGTGTTTATGTACAGAACAAGTCTGATACAAACGCAAGCAGACACTCAAACATATATAAAGCATATACAACCTTATATATATGCTTTAGGACAACAACCTCTCTCTCCTCTCTATCACTTTTGAACCTGAGGAAAGATAGAGTCGCCCCCGTACCTTAATAAAGGTCCTAAGACAGGAGTGGATACTTCCCCCTCCCCTGTAACAAGCTGCATTTAACACATAGATTGCTGTTACCAGTAACTGAACCACTGGTTACGTGTGAGTGGCTAGGTAGAACAACGGCTCCCTGTTTGACTTCCTGTTTGTCTTGTGTAAGTCAAATATGGGATCCTTATGTGATCTCTGCAACACACTCACAGAATGACATAAGATTTGATGATCAGATCCCATGCTGTGATATTCTAGGCATGTCCCTGATGGTTGTTTTTATCTTATTGTTTGCTCACACTGCACCTTGTCTCTGAACATGCATGGCTGCCTTTGAAAGAGCAGGGATATGTGTGTGTGTGTGTGTGTGAGTGCGTGTGTGTGTGTGTGTGTATATGTGCGTGTGTGCGCGTGCACATGTACATGTGTACTGTATGAAAGGGAGGGGGGAGGCGGGGACGGTGGTTTTGCTGTAGGGAATACATAGCTACCTTTTGAGTTTGTGTTTGCATGTGTGTATTTTTGGCCATCCCACTAACAGCTTGTGCACTTCTTGGTGTGTGTCATGTTTTTCATTTGTGTTCAAGCTGGGAATTTGTGGCTGAGCTTGCTGCTGCATCTGTATGTGTTCGGGGCTAGTGTGTGTTTGTTTGAGTGTTTTAGAGTGATAATTCCACTGAGAGGCAGGCAGATACAGGGGTGGGTGAAGGAGGAGGAGGAGGAGGAGGAGGAGGAGGAGGAGGACTGAAGACAATGTCAGCGCTGCAGTATGATCCTGTATCCATCAGGCTGCCTCCTGCAGTCACAGCTACTTAAAATGCACTGCCATACACACACACACACACACACACACACACACACACACAGGAAATGGCCACAATCACTGTAGCACACAGTCCACAGTTTCTCATTCCAGATGGGATTATGATGTTATTATTGCACGATTACACCACACAACTATATTAGCGACAGAACACAACCTGGGACTTCTCAATCAGTCACCATCCCTTTATACTGTGAGGACTTTTCAACAACCCCTCCCTCCCTTCCTTACACACAGACACATACTACACACCCTGAACTAACAACAGCAGGAATCAGCCACTTACCTTTATCTTTATCCTCCATGCTGCTGGAGAATTAGCTGTTACAGGCATGATTTAATAATGTTTGTGCTGTGATGTACTGCCATTTTTATGATTGCTGATCTAGTGACGAAACAAGATTTGCATTGGGAGCTTTTTTGCAGGTGGATGTTGCGGCCCAGCTGAGAACAACACAGCTAAAATAGCAATGAATGATCACTCATGTGGGTGGATCCACCCTCACTTCCCCTCCCCACCCTATGGAATTTGATAAGATGGAAAGGAAAAGGTGGTCAAAAGAGAAGTAAAAGAACACAGGGGAGGGGGATGGGGGGTGTAAAATGTGAGAGATTTGAAAAATTTAAAGAGGAGAGAAGGGGGGAGTGTAACAGGAAATAAATGAGATCCAAAAGCTGTTTTTAGATCGAGTCAACAAGATAGAGAAGGAGAGAGCAAGAGAGTGAGAGTGGAGGGAGCAGCACTTCCTCCTGTAACAATGAAGAAGTAGAAGAACACTGTCCTTCTGATTTTAAAACCAAATGCAGTCAATCTGGAAATCTTTGTCGCCACTTGAACATCACCAGCGGAGAAAGAAAAAAAATGTTCTGTGATCAACTGTAAAGAAGAAGAAAATGTGGATTCTGTCAGTGAGGTTTATTTATTTCATACATACAAAGCAAATTTGACTTGAGCTTAATTCCATTCTCTTCAGCTGAATTGAATAAGGCATGGGACCCAAGTCCAAAAGAGGTGTTATTTGCGATATACCAAATAGATAATATGATATTCATTAAATATTTCAAGTTGTATAGTGAGATTGGGCTTTCTCCTCCTCAGAATACTGTGCGTGCTTATGGGTTGGTTAGGCGAGAAAGCGCACCACCACCACCAACAATCCACCTCCCTCCCTCCCTCCCTCCCTGAGGTATCTCCTTGAGGGTTCTCCTTTTATTCCTTTGCCATTTGACAATTACCATGTGGTTGCTAATGCACTACAAGCTAATTGAGCACAAGGGGGCTGGAGGTGTCAGTCACTGGAGAAGGCTTGTGACAGTGGTATATCCCAATACTGAATACTGCTGCCATTTTAAGAGAAGAGAGGGTAGATTTTAGTGAGGCATTCGAGAAAAGTGGGTCAAAACATGAACAGAGGTAACAGTCGCCTACAAGAGAAAATATTTTGCACATGTTAAGTAGAATATATGAGGAACAAATACAGATAATGAATTGCCTTATGGTTCTGACTCACATTTGCTACTTATGATATGAGTACTCAAAGGAAGTTAAGAACATTTCTGTATAACTTATTTATGTTTCTTTGCAATTAAACCTGTAATCAGGTAACTCAAGGACATACAGTAATGTAAATCAGTGCTGCCTGGAACTGTGAACATCACCGTGTTGGATACCATGGGTAGCTATTATAAGAGCTGCCCTGAGGTATTTGTTTGTGTCTGCCATGCATGCATTATCAGCTACGTATCCAGTGGGGTTGCAGAAGCTCGCTTGCATTGTTGACTGCATGCACTACTGGTACAGTAGGTAGAAGAAGACCCCCCCCCCCATTTTGAAAGGTGAAGGTTCACTGTTTTAAAATGCTGAGTGGGAGACCTGCAGACACAAGGGCGTTCGACAAACGGCAGAGAGGATTCTCTGCCGACTAGCTCAGAGAGAAAAAGAGAAGGAGAGACAGAGGGGTTGGAGGGTGGGGGTGGGGGTGGGGGGCACCTTGGTGTGTGTTTGGCCTGACATTCCCACTGACTTGGAAAGCAGGAATGGAGAGAGGGAGACTGCTTTAAAGACGGCTGTCTTATAACAGGAAGTATCTGAACAGTGACTCACACACACTACAGAGAGCGAGAGCAGAGAGGCTTTTGTTCATTGTGTTGTAACTGTATCACTAATGTTTGTGAGTTATAGAAATTTGCTTCCATGCATGTTACAATGAACATATGTTGGAGTAGATCACATATTTTTGATAGCATGGAAGGATGCATTTTAGTAGTTATGTAGTATGTTAAACGTGTATCGAAGTACGTGTCTAAGGAAGCGCATACACATGCATGAACGTGGGCGTGGGTGTGTATTATTTGTGTGAGTAGATCACATTTCAAGAATGCAGCACTGCATTTCAGTAGATATGTGTTTGTGTGGTGAAGGGGCTATCAGTGTGTTTTCATGTATATGTTTTATATCTGTACAGCTGAGTAGCTCATATTTTGTCATGATGAAATGGCTTAATTAATAGTCTTGATGAGTATGTTCCTCTGTACCTGCATTTCTGAACACATAAGGAATGTTTTGGAGATTAGCAGATCTTATATCTGAGGAAGCAGACTAAACAAATTTGTATAATCAAAATATTCTAATAAAATGTCCCAGATAAGTTGACTGGTTGCTGGACAGTTTAAAACAGTCCATCTTTTCTTTTCAACCATTATTTTGTGCTGCTGGACGTGTGCTTTGGGTTGTTGTCCTGCTGAAACACCAAGACCTACATCTCAAACCTAGTTTTCTAATACTGGGTAACATATTTCACTCTAAAATGTCTTGGTAATCTTCTGGTTTCATCAGTTCTTTAATACATTCAGTTCATCCAGTACCAGAGGCAGCAAAGCAGCCACAAAGCATGACAGAACCTCCGCCATGTTTTACTGTAGGTAGGGTGATCTTTTTATTATGAGTCACTACCAGACTGGTGCAAGAAACTTCAAGATGGCTACAAGAAATACTGAGAGGCTGTCATTGCCAAAAGTTCTGCAACCAAATATCAGTGAAGGATGCCAATAACTGTATCTGGGCAACATTGTGTGTTTGTAGTTTTCACTATTATGATTATATATTTTTTAAACTTTTCTAAAGATGTGCTACATTCTGTAACTAAAGTTAAGGGGTTCCAATAATTTCAACTGGGTGCTTGTGTTTCAGTATATGTGTGCAAGAGCTCAGGGATCCCCTGTGGAGCTCCAGGGGCTGCATATGCAAAGCACTTGGCCTGCCATTACAATTCAAAGGCTCCTTTCTGATGAGATGTCTGTGTGCCTTAAGTCACTGTTACACCAGCAGTCAGCAAAATGGCTCCTTCTCACTACACACATGCAACAAGCTTGACCTCTGCACCGCACCCACAACAATGCCATGGAATCACAGTTACTACAGATGACTGCAGCCTACAACAAGCCGGGGAACATTTTAACAGCAGCATTAGTATATCTGTACAGCATCATTGTCTTTATGCCAGGAAAATGTATAAACTGTTGTTGGTGATAAGTGTAATGTATGCTGACAGCAACAAGGTACTCATCATAGGTAGCACACAAGACACAGATCTACAACTGAATGTAACTGAAAAAGTCTGTTTGTTCAAACTTTTCCACAGGTTTTCAGTCCTGCAAGGGAGGCAGTGTCAACATTTTCTTGGATGTGTCAAAAATGACCCGATTAATCAACTAATTTCAGTATTTTTAAGTTTATTTTTCAAAAGAAGAGGAAAAGTGAAGTAATTTTAGAGCCACAACTAGCAGCTCTATGTTTGTCTCAACAGCTTTGTGGTTTGGGTAATTTTTCATTTCCAAGAGTATGTGTTTAACAGGATTGAGAACCTGCTTGACTTAGAATAAATTAGTCTGGCTATAGTCGTGCATTCCTGCAGCATTAAAGTGACAAAACAAAAAGTGAATGATTTAGTGTTTGAAGAGGATACACATTTTGATATCATTTTTTTACAGTTTAAAATCGTAAAACAAAAAAAAAAAAAGGGAAATTCTGCAAGTAAGAATAACTGTATGATGTTTGAATGCAGTTTCACTGTTTTTCCACAGAGGACAATATGCTGGTAGATTATTGTAACAATAGGGGCCCTAACACTATGTGTCACATCTTTGTAAGCAAAGAGGAAGTGGGTTTTCCCGGCTTACTGGTGAATCAAGTTACTTAGACTTCAGTCTCTTAACTCGTGTTGTGTTTTTTGTTTTGTTTTGTTTGTTTCTTTTTTAAGAAAGTGACCACTACAGCAAGTCAAGGTTTGACTGCATATCCACACAAGTGTATCATTTTCTTGGAAACAGCTGCCTGGGTGTTGCAACAGGGTGGATCAAGGGGGATCTTCAGCTGTCAATACATGACACTCGATTGGCAAAGAGTTTTATTACATCACCATCCATGATTTTTCTTTTTTTCCCCTTGCTGAGCCGTGACACCGGGTCATCTCTCATCATTGTTCTCGACAAAAAAAACGGGTCAGACGGACGGTGTCGCTGCGTTTGCGCACTTTTTAAAGTCCTTAGCACTATCACCAACTTTTCGCTGATGAGACAATAGCAGATAGTTCCATTTAATTCGGGAGGAACGATTCGCCCGCGGGATAGGTATGTCAGGAAATCGTCAAAACGTGCTCCGAGGAGCAAAACGACATTTATTTAGAAACAGAAGTCGTCTCTCCGGCTAAATAAGAAACGTGCGATTTTGCGCCGTTACTTTGAAGACAAAAATTTGCAAGTGATACGCGAATGATTGCGGAGCGGAATCCCCGGTCACCCCCCCCACGGGGCAGGATGGACTCGACCTACTCAATCATGCACTTCAGCATACACTACAAATAGCATGCTTTCACCTTTAGGATCGTCTGCGCCTCCTGAAGTCACCCTGGATTAGTCTTTTGGAGAAAGCAGGTACGCAGATCTCACCGTTTCCTTCTCTTCCGTACGCATGCACAGTATACTGGACCTGTCCATGTGCGTAGAGTGGGCTGTAGGTGGAAGGCGATTATCTGTGATCATTGCTTACTAAATGGGTTTATAGGCAGGCAAGGGTGTAGTGGATGATCTAAGTAAAAAATAAATAAATAATAATAATAATAATAAAAATTATATATATATATATATAAATATAAATATATATATATATATATTGTATGACCTCCTGTCGGTGATCATGTCACAGCAAAAGAACTAGAAGTGTGAGTAAGAAAGGATTTATTATTTCCACTTTTCACAGACAGTGTATAGCCTAACTTGTACCAGCTTGATGATACTTGTGACAATACATGTGAGTCATCAGACTTTTAAGAGCTGCCTATAGTCAGTTATTCGATTAATTAAAAAAAAAAAAAATAGGAATT